>SMSQ01021652.1:5284-21575 GCA_019453375.1 Ctenoplectra terminalis | reverse complement strand
TTTTTTTTTTTATTATTTTATTTGTTTTAAATTACTATATTATTATGGTGAACATGTCTTCGATGGATTCGCAAATACAGAACGAGCAAAAAGTCACTTTCTTATCTCGAAAAATCGTATATTTTGCTTCTAATAATTTCTTTATTTTTTCTTTTTTCTTTTTTGTTTTCCAAAAATAAAGTCTAACCTAAAAAGTGTATAATGAATAAATACTTCAGAAGTAGTTGCTCAATTACATCTACCCAGAGACAATTTCGGTGTAATTTTAATTTTAAATCCGAAAGAGCAAGTTTATGTTAATATCAATAGTTTGAATGAGTTAACACGTTAAACGCCACATCGGTTTCTGAGGACCGACGCTGAAATTTTCATTTAGGCCTCGTTGGTTTCTGGAGAATAACAGTATCAATTTCAAAAAGTAATATCTTATAATTTCACTTTATCTCCTGAAAATTTTCTTCGCGTAATATCAAGTTAGAGATTCAACTCATCACAGATTTCCGCAGGACAGAGAAATGTTTACGTGACGAATAAAATGAAATACTTGGTAGTTATTAGGTTTAGGGGTAACAAAGGCCAATACTCTTTTACTCATTCTTCCATATTTTGGTATAAAAAATATAGTATTCCATTCAAAAAAACAAAGTCGACCTTCAAATCTCCGAAACGCTTCCACCTATAAAAAATAAATACACTACATAATGTACCCCTTCAGACCATGCAACTTCCGCATACAAAACTTTTTCGTGCAACGCATACTTCGGAAGTTATAGAGGTGTGCAAGTTGCGTGGACCAACATGTACAACAACCTAATACTAAGTTTCTTGTTACCGATTTTGATATATTATCCCATATTTCTTCAATTGCAATTTTTGTCGCTTGTTCATTTGTCATATTACGTTTTTTAACTTAATTTTTAACTCCCCTTCCTCCCCCCAGATGTTCAATCGAATTAAGATCCAGAGATTGTAGTTAGCTTTTTAACAATTTAGGGATATTGCACAGCAGCCATTTCTGTTCGAGATAAGAGGCATGCTTGTGATCGTTGTCTTGTTGAAAGTAAAACAGTTGTTGGCATTTGTAATTTTTGAGCTACAGACTTTAAATTATCTTTTAACTGTTTGGGCCACGCTGGGATTAAAAGTGTCCCACCTTTTTGACGCACCGTAATGCATGGTGGGACATTTTTAGCCCCACCTCGACTTATGGAAAAGGATGTGCTTTAATAAGTACAATTCATGAACCCATGTGGCACGGTGAGACTATTCGAGTGCCACCTTATAACAACAAATTCAATTCAATTATTATTTTTTTTTATGTTTTTACATCATGTGATTCCTTTATTAGTAAAAGTATACCAATTTTGTTTCATTTAAAATGCAATAAAATTTCTATGCAACACGAGTCTATTTTATTATTTGAAATCCTGTGCCGCAATGAGTTAAAATATTACAATATTTCATTTTATCCGTAGCACAATTAACCCAATGCCGCAAATGACGGCTATAGCCGTCAAATTTTTGTCGATATGTGGGCAAATGACGACTATAGACGTCATGCAAATTTTAATTATTAAAAAAAGTACAGCGTTTGTACACTTGTTCTTGGTTAAGTAATGCATCGAACAAAGAACGTATAGCATGCCAGATAATTAATGTGATAATTTTCACTTCCAAATATACAAGTTACACTCAATTTCATCTGGTAGACATAAACAATTGAAAAAAAAGTGTGTTTCTGAGCGCCACTTCGAAATAAAAATTGTGTTTCTGAGCGCCACTTCGAAATAAAAAGTGTGCGGCAATGGGTTAATGAATTCTATTTTCAATAGATTCTCCACCATCTTTGATGATCGCTACTATCTTTATTATATTCTGTATTTTGTTGTCGCCACACAATTACTCTACCATCTAAGTTAAAAAAGTTAATTTTCGTTTTATAAATATAACATTGCTCCAGAAACTTATATCATAATTAATATATTTTTTTTCGAAGTTCAATCGTTTCACACTATTGGTCTTAAGAATGAAAGACTTTCTGGGAGCGACTCTGCCATTGCACCCTTCTTTTCGTAAAACTCGACGAATTGTTTCTGTTGACATGAATTTACTAATTCGTAGTGAAATTTTGTTCGCTAATTCTGGCATGCTTAATTTAAGATTAATTTTAATTTGTCTTATTATATATCGTTTGCCACTGCTAGACAGAATTTCTTTTTTTCCTCGACTCGATTTATTTTGTAGTGTGCTTTCGTATCTGCAATTATTTATTATCTCCTGTATGCTGGAGTGGATCCTACTCCTATAAAGATGTCTATGATGCTGTGCAATTAATACTTTTTCTTCTTTTTTGTCACGTGTTTACCTAATCGCGGTGACCATTTATCATTGTCACGATTGTTTCTCGTTTTCTCTTCTTCAGTTACTTTACAAGACGTTATGAATAGGCTCTAGGTACACTTATTTGATTGTAAGTTACATCAAATTTTTAATTATCGTTCCAAATTGATGATGTTACGCAATTACTGCTGATCATGGTTATTTTTTTGTGCGTATACATTTAGTTGATTATTAGAACGTGATTATCGTTGTAATCTGTTTTCAGTGTTCGATGACTTTGTAGAATAAGTATTTCTTTTGGTTGGGTGTCTGTCGATAAGAGAAATAATGTTCAATAACGATGAAACGTCACTAGCTAGTAATTAGTATTTAAGTGATGGTACTGTGTCAGTGTTGCGTGTTTGTCCTTGTTCCAGAGAAATCAACAAATCGTTTCCACTACCACATAGACACTATTTTTTTCTTTATCTCCGTATTAATTCTCACGTTTATCCTTGAAATTCAATTGAATCTAGACATTGAAAAGGCTGATAAATTTCCGTTAGACTCGTGTCTCATTCGCTATGCATCTTGTTCTTAAAATTTTGTAAAATCTGAATTGATGCATGTAAAAATGTATCACACAATGTGCTAGGTATAAGTTATAACAGTAATTATCTAATAACTTAGTAAAAATATATTTTATTATCTAGTTAATCTATATCGATCATTATCTGTTGCATCACTGTATTAATAACACGTAAGACCTCATATTTACGAGCAATTAAAATTATTGCAATTTGTTTTATTAATCCTTTGTTATCGGTGTAGACTGTGGACGCATATACGCGTTTGACGATAAAAGTGTTCAGATTAAATGGGTAATTCACGATTTGCAAGAAGAAAATTTGTTGTATCTGCAAAATATAAGATAGGAAGCGATACAAGATATGAATGTCAAAAATGCAACATTGGATTGAGCATTGACAATCGTTTTGAGGTTTACCACATCTAAATGAATTATCAACTTTATTTGACTTGAAATACAGTGACTCTTCTTAATATTCGGACACTATAGTATTCTATCCATTTCTACTCTGTATGGTTGACTATAATTAAGTTAACGTATTTTTTTGTTTTTTATTACAATAAAGCATGTATTCTTCTTGACAATAACGTAAATTTTACTTATTGAAACTAAATAATTTATCGTGTAATAAATAATATATTAGAAAATGTATTATTCGTACGTCGCAATAATATTCGGACACTTTATATATGTATAGCCATATTTCTTAGTTACATTTCTTCAGCTTTTATTTTATATTATTTATTTTATATTGTACGTAGTTTTAGTTGTATATTAACACAAAGTACTTAGGTGATTTTAAAACGAACGAGATATTGATCAATATAAAAGTTTAAACTTTTCCATATATTTTTTTTTATCTCTAAATGTCAAACATTCAAGTTTGCAACCACAATCAAGTAATAACGTTTTTAAAACTTCAATATTGTGGGTAGAGAATGTCTTGGTGTGTGTGTGAGAGAGAGAAAGACCCTCGTAAAACCTAGGTCTTAAGTTTTCGGCCGCACCAATACGATGGGACCTCGTTTCCAATTGGTTCGGCCTTTAGCCGGAAAATAATATAAAAGAATCGAGGAAACATAGTTTTAGGGAGAATTTAAGTCAACTACTGTAAAAGCACTTCAATATACACTACTATTCCTGCGATATTTTTAAATAAATAATATACGCTGAAAAATAGTTCTCTTATATTATTCAATATAGCGTGACTGATTAATTACGATGGTAACTTACAATTAGTTGCACGTTCTTATTGAGTCGACGCTCGTCGATTTTAATGAAATTTTTATCTGATATAGATCTCGAAAAAATATTAGACACGTATTTTTTTTATATCGGCCATCATTCGCTTTGAACATGTATTATCAGCCCTCGAAGTAGGATGTAAAGTTTTTAAACAAATTAATTTTTCTAAAAAACATTTTACACAACTAAATTCGGCATTGAAAAATGGACAAACCGTACATTAAAACTTTCTTTCCAAAATCAATAATTTTTAAAATATACTGAAATAGGTTTTTCACCCCCTATTTTAAGGGCTGATATCATTCCTTTAAAGTGAAGGATGGCCGATATAAAAAGATACGTTTCTAATATTTTTTCGAGATCCATATCACGTCAAAATTTTATTAAAATCGGCGTGTGTCAACTCCGTAACATTTCTTGTTAAAGTATTCCACGTTCAGAGGGTTAATTTGAGGTCAATGCTTATCGGTTATTAACACATTGAAGACCGGAAACTTTTTTAAAAATCTTATTACTGAATGAAGTTACACTCGAATAAAATTTTTACTTGCCTGCTTTTACAAAACATTTATACTTACAGTAAATATAGATCTCCGTTTCAATTTTCAGCTGAAGTGGTCGTTTCTAAACGTAACTTTCCATTTACAATTAATTGTCACTTTTATAAATTGAAAGGAACGAAATACGAGGTATCTCGTGACCGGTCCTCAATGTGTTAAAATGTCAGTATTTATATTTAAAAAAAACAAAAAATGTCAGCACATATATTTGTTTTCTATTAAAGAATTAATTTAATTTAACTGTAATCTTTGTATTTTATTTTACTTAAAAAAAAATGAGGGAATTATTCTGAAAGAGGCACATCTCACCTTTGAGCCCTCTCACCGATGACCTTTAAATATGTTGTCCAGGTCAAAGTCCTGAGTGATTTTGTCTATGCACAAAACCATCGGTTGGTCATAGTTTTCGAAATATTCACAAAAAACTTAATTAAATTTACGTTACGATTATGTTACTTTGTTCTAGAGTAAGCTGAATATAGCCTATTTTATATAGCCTAGCTTAGCTTAATTCATTGATGACAATAACTTTTAACATAGATAAACAAAAAATTAACTGGTTATAATTAGGACTAAATTAACATTTGTTCACCGTATCTGACAATGCTAGAGTAAAATAATTCTCGATTTTTTGTAGAACAGATGCAGAAGACGACTTACACACAGAAATAATTAAGAGCAGAACAATATGTATACACAAATTTTAAATCTTACAAGATTCCATGATTGATTCGTATTGTTCCTCGCATAATCGAGGATTCGGATCAATCGATTATTGAGATGAATTAGTTTTGCAAACATTTAGTCATAAAACAAAGTAAAAGTAAAGTCATATTAAGTTTATTTTAAAATTTCGTTATTATATCCATTGTATGTACAGTACTGTGCAAAAGTCTTAGACCATCTACATTATTGATCTTGCAACTGTAATTAAACATATTTTAGAGAAGCATTTCTTAACACTGTTAAATTCAAATTTTTCCATATTGCCTTTCTTGTGTTGGTCATTCACAATTTTATCTGGTGAAAATATGTTTTAAAAATTCTTTAACAAGCAGAGCCTTGATTAAAATATTGTGGAATGCGTATGCAAAGTATAAAGGAAACATATGAAGAAAGCCAAAAAGGAAAAAATCAGCTTCTTAAATTGTCGATAACAGAATGGCAGGAAATGCAAAGTGAGTTTCTTAAAATTTTTTCAACAATTATCTAAAAAAAGAAAAAAAAAACTGTCGTGTAACGAAAGTAAAAAGAGAATACACAAAATATTGATTATTTCAAATTAATCAGTATTTCTCAATCTAATTAACACCTCCTGAATTTAATTCTTTAAAAAAAAAGAAAGAAATAACGTCAAAATAAAAATAATATTAATCCATCTTAAATTCGTTTCTAAGATAGAAAAATATTTTTTTTTGGCAAGTGATCTAAGACTTTTGCACAGTACTGTATATACATATATTTGAAATACGTACGAGCTGTTCTTTGAAAGCCACTTCATTTTGACTGGATGATCATGATACCTATTACAATTGTAAATACAACATAAAAGTTTATTGCATTATTCATAAGGATGTTTATACAGGATGATAAAATGGGGCTAAGGCTTTAGGGGCTTATGGTATTTGCTAAGAGAAGTAAAAAACGCTTAATCAACATAAGTCCTAAAATCAATAATTTCTGTATTTGCGAGTGTTCAGATTTTTTAACAAGTCTCTTGATAATACATTGAATATAAATAAAGGAATCGGTCTGGCAGTGTATTAATTAAAGAAATCTGAAAAGAATTATTGTATTATAAAAAATTATTCTACTAATATAAAAAGAAAGAACTATAATAAGTTTATTATACGAGTTTTGAAAAATTGTTATGTGTATGCAATCATTCAATGTGCGCTTTAAATTAACATGTATCTTTGCGCGCCCGATACTATAGTTGCTCCTGCATCTAGAGATGAAAATAGAAGTAGTAGTAACAAACTGTTTCTCCATTCTACATTGACAGGTGTTTACATTATCAAAGTTTTTCTTTCGCAAACCCTCTTCTGTCTTGCGTGTTTGTTAACAAATACAGTTGTTACTTTAACACGTTAAGCGCCTCGCCGGTCCCTGCGGACCAACGCTGAAATTTCCGTTTAAACGTCGTTGGTTTCTGAAAACTGGCAGTATTAATTTAAAAAAGTAATACCTTATAATTCATTATTGGATTCTATTAAATCACATTAAACACATACGAATATCCTTCGCAAGTAGTCAAATAAGCGTCACTCCAATACGGGTGACGTGGCCCGATCAGAAACTTTATTGTCAACCGAATATGGGTGACGTGGCAGTCAACGTGTTAATATCAGTTACCGATAGCAATAATGCATGTACTTTGTTATTTACGAACGGTTGTCTATACCAAAGTTTTGTAAGTTGTACTGTAATTATCCAAAAAATGTGCCAGAACACTGTTAATATCTAAATACGTGCCAGAATTCTTAACGAAACGTGATAGTGACATACAGATATATTTTGCAACAGAACTAAAAAAATGATTCAGTCCAGTCCACATTTTATCATAAGTAAGCAGCTAAATACTTCCATCTAAATGTTCAACAATATTCAACAATGTTCATGTACTGGTGGATTATGAATTAATCTATTAGGTTGTCCCTAAAGTTCCTTCCGTTATCTTCACGCAATGCTTTCGTCTAGCAATGTTTAAATAAACATTCAGCCTTATTTGTTAAACGAGAGATGGAGGGGAAAAATAGCGCAAAATGAATCCTGTATAAAATAATAATATTAGGTTGTCCCGAAAGTTTCTTTCGTTATCTTTCCGCAACAGTTTCGTCTAGCAATGTTTAAATAAACATTTACCTTTATTTGTTAATCGAGAGATGAATGGAAAAAATAGAACAAAATGAATCCTGTATAAAATAATAATATATCGTAAAACATAAAATATTATGCATCCATTACTTATTAATAAAACGAAAGAAACTTTTGGGACAACCTAATATATCGTAAAACATAAAATATTATGTATCCATTGCTTATTAATAAAACGAAAGAAACTTTTGGGACAACCTAATATATTTTCAAATATTCTCACTTTGTTCTGTATTACCTGTCTCATATATATTTTCCATTTTGTAATTTCACTACATTACTTGCTGTGAATGGGAACATTAACACTAAACCTACCGACGATTAAATTATAAATATTTCTATCAAAGAAATTACAATAATAGATACTTGGAAAAATATATAATGCACCAGAAACAAATCTTTAATCATATATTTTACAGAAAATCACAAAAAAAAGAAAAATATAACCAAAAGTGCACTGTTAATAATTTATAAAATTTGAGTAAGAAATTACGAATCGATCATTTGATCGCTTTGGTAGCTTTAGTGTTAAACTCTATCGATATTTTCATAAGGAGATATACGATTGCGTTTTACATTAAAAGGTTTGATTTTTGGACCTATTGACTAACCTACAGTCTTCGAGGTTTATTGATTCCAATTATACTTACTCTCATTTCTTCAAAGTTTTGTAATTTAAAGAAAAGCAAATCTTTAACACAAAACTAAAAGAAGAAATTGTGCATGTTAAATGAATATTTCTTTATATTTGCTTGAAAATTAGGAAATTTGAAGAAGAGCGAAACACAGTTAGGTAAAAAAAGACTTAAGGGCCGTAGTAATAAAATTAAACATTTAAAAAATTTTTTAAATCTGAGACCCTCTTTTATCACCTTGTGTTGCGTATATAAATATTGAATATGTACTTAAATCGTTGTAAAAAAAATAAATTACTTAATAATTTATTAATTAAATCATTGACAATGATTGTATATTCTTCGTCTTTGAAAAGCGTTCTCTGAATTAAAAACAAGATTTTAAGATACTTTATCGGACGTAGAGTTTTATTGATCGTGTCACGGAAATAGTGATCCATAAATTTTCATAAATCAGCATGGAAAACGCATGCAAACGATAACCCTAGCGACCTGGTATGGTTGAAGAACAAAGGCATGTAGTACCTTTCCTCGTACCTGGTCAGCGGTTCGAGTTCCCAGTTCGGTGTCTCCTTGCGCGACTCGCGTTATTCTCATATTTAGGTTAGTCGTTGTGCATACGTGTTTTTCTACGTGGAATTTACCAAATTGGAATCGCTTGCGGTTAATCGGCATACAAGATGGCGCGGAGGAAGAGAAAACAACCGCGAATGATCTCTGTTTTCGTACCCGATGATGTACGTTTCAGACTTTGATCGATCGTGTATTAAACATTTTTTTGTGAACAGTGTTATTATCGTTACCATACGATACTTTGAGCAGTAAAGAAAAATAACACGTTCAATAATGAAAAATGTATTCTAATTATCCTAGTTTATATCACGTGTATAAATATAATCTATTTAAAATAATACTTTATTAATATTTCCTTCGAACATAAGATGCATAATTTATTTCGGCTATTCTTCCGAAACGCATACGGTCCCGATCGTTATGAGATTTTCAAGAGGGGAGGGATGGGGGTAGGTAAACCTAAATCTAAAACTTTAGCTTCGGTTATTTATTAGTTTCCGAGATTTGAATTCGAACGTCTTTGAAATTCAAAATTTAGTAGCCGTTGACGTAATAAAGTCCGTCATTTGATTTTCAGCGGTAATTCTATTCAAAAACTGAACGGATACATCGGAAATACCTGGGCTATGACATACGGGAAATAACGTATGTATTATTAATATGATAACGGACAGCAAAGTGTTAGTAAAAAATATCCAGTACCATACATCGAATACTGCGTATACAAACACGACTAAACACTGAATGTTGCCTTTCTACATGTTACTAATGCAACCGTCTTCGCTGCAGTAGTCACTGTCGTCAACTCTCGGGTAGCCAATGATGCTAAAGCGATATCTATAAGGTGACGAATTTCGTTCAAATAAAGCTCAACTACGAACGAAGTTCAACTACTGGAAACATGGCTGGCCGGCTATTCCTAGCCAAATTCAAAATTATCTCGAACCTAACGCGAGCCCGCGTAAATTGGTCACCCTATAGATACCAAGGCCGATATTCCTATAACGTCATCGGCTATTTGACAGTCGACGATCATAACTACCACAGCGTAGACGGTTGCTTAGTAACATCTAGATAGGTAGCATTCAATGAATTAGTCACGTCTGTGTACACAGGATGAACTTCCGAAAGGCCCCGGTGGCCATTCGAAAATTAGAGGGAGGAGGCAGACTCTAAATATGAAATTTTAACTGCAGTCAGTTATCATTTTTCGAAATGTTAATAAACTTTCAGCACTATACGTTGAATACTGTGTACATAGACTTGATTGGTACATTTAACCTTCTATAGTCCGAAATTTGTCTGTTTATTGGAGGAAAAATTACGATTGATTACAGTTTTCCACTTTGATTCGAAAATGTTTTAACTAATAATTACTGTAGACGGATCGTGGTGTCGCTACGGTAATACAGTAATCAAATTTAATAGTGCAGTGATAACTAAACAAGTGTTTATTAAATTAATTTTTTAATCAAATTAATTATCAAATTAATTTTTTAAAATATGGATACATCAGTTTGTAACTTTTAAGTCACACGGTCCAATAGAGGGTTAATGCTGCCTATCTAGATGTTACTAATGCAATACCGTCTTCACTGTGGTAGTTGTCGTTGTCGACAGTCCATTAGCCTCAGTTTCTATAGGTTGCATCGCGAAAAATTTTTACTACTACTGTGATACTACTGTGAGACTACTGCAATTGAAATTAATCTAGCCCTAACTCAACTCAAATCTACATGAATTGACGGTATTTGGTAAGTGAAATTTATTGAAACTAAAATGTATCATAACGTAACATACATCTGTGAGACACCCTATAAATACTGACAATGAGACTGATACCGCTACAGCGTAATCGGCTACTCGACAGTTGACGACGATTACAAGAACAACGAAGACGATTGTATTAGTGATATCTGGATGAGATTCAATGTATTAGTCATGTCTGTATACGTAGTATTCAGTGTATGGCGGTGAAAGTTTCTTTATTCATATCTCGGAAAGTAATAATTGACTGCAGCTAAAATTTTATATCCAGAGTCCACCATATCTCTTCTTTCATCCTTCCAAATTTTGTGTTAATCGGCCATCGGGGCCTTCCGGAAGTACACTCATGCAGACTTCTATGTATTGTACCGAAAGTTTTTTATCAGTATCTCAAAAATTAAAACCCGAAGCTAAAATTTTAGAGTTAGAGTCCATTCCCTCTCGCCCCCAGTCCCTTCAAATTTCTCGTCTATCGGAGGCGTATACTTTTCGGAAGTACAGCCATTTATTTCTTGTATTAGTTAGTATGTAAATAAAAATTTATCAGTCATAAGTGGTTTGAAATTATATTCGAAATAATGAATTGATATATCAAAGAGTATTCGTATTTTTTGCTTTTTCTTTTTCTTTACATTAATATATGAAATTGTGAAATTATTTCAAAGAATTCACAATATAGTAGGAACCTTTAAACGAAGAATCATTATAACAGACAGTAATATAAAATTATGATCGCAATCACAAACAGCGTATCTACGTACGTTCATTTTAATACGTTAATGACTTTTCTTCTTATCTTTTTTTTCCTTTCTTTTTTATTGTTGTTTAAAGATTCCGCTCATCGAATACTTTCCTGTTTTGTTATTTGTCATTATATATCTTCTTTTCTTATGCGTAATAAAAACTTAAACATGTTAAAGACTGTTAATAAGTACACATCTTCATGGAATCGCTACGAAAGAAATTATTTTGTTCGTTTGAAAAATAAATTACAAGATTGTATAGAAATTTGCGCTTCAAACGTCGAAATATTTTTTTTTTTTTTGCAATTATATAAGTTACAATGTATTTTCAATAACATTGTATAATTTTCTAATAAACTTATATAAATACTATTACATAAACAAGTGAGCATAAACCTTCAGTGTTTAAAAATACGAGAATTAACTATCGAGAAACGATGTTATGTAGATTTGTAGAAAAAAAGTTAACAAATAATTAAAATTCGTGGCAAATAGAATTGAAAATAGAAAATAGAAATGAAAATATATCGATTGATTGATAGACATACAATTTTATATTTTTAATTTGGTTACAGCATTAAGTAAAAAAAAATTTGGAATGTTTTTTTTTCTGTTGCAGGTACGTACTATCGATTCAACTTCTTTTGGTAATATACTTTACTTAATTGTTATCAGTATTCTACTTTTCCGTGCGATAAAAATGAATCATCTAAAATTTACTTAAAAAACATTCTGTTCGTTTATTACACCTATATTCGTGGTAAGTTTTTTACACACCGAATTTCGTTCTGTTACAAGGAGATATACTTTTTTTTTGCGTAGACGGAACATTTTATGACGAATAATTTTACGTAAAAGAAATTCGTACCCCTTTATAGACTGTGGCAGTGTGTGCAAAAAAGCACGTTTTCTTAAATATTTATTGTACGACATGATAGTTTCTAACGAATGTTTATCAAAATATTCTACGAAAGAATACTTTTTCTGATTATCGAAAGTTAGTTGATATTGAGAAACAATCGATTATAACTCAACATGGACATAATATTTTGTACGACTATTTCTAACGCTTGATCAATGAACATGCTGTTTTCTATTTTATTGCGGTATTTTTTGTCAGAAATTATGAATTGAGAAATTTTAGTTTCACAGTATACTTCACCTTATTCACTGTTTAGATACCTCTTCAGATAGCTACAGTCCAGTAAGTACAATTACTCACACAATTGAGCGTACACTTACACTACTCTCCATAAGTATTTGATCACCTTCGGTTTGTCTAAAATACACAAAATATATTTGAAATAAGGCATCTCGATGTAATTTTTATCATATTATTTCTCTCTTACACTCATATAAAGATTACACTTCGAAGTCAATCATATAAATTTATATTCATTCTACTTACAAGGGACGTTCGGTAACTCGAAAATTGAAAAAAATTTGAAACTTTGCTGGTTTGTAGAGGACCTCGAACTATGTATCACGCTATTTTTTTATCTGCTGATATTCGGTTTTTCAGGGTGAAAACAGCCCTTAAAGTTTCCGGTGTGCTTTTATATTTTCCTACACTATATAATGAAAGTGCATACAATAACAGTCAGATATGCACACGTAGCTACAATTCATCTTTCATGGCTCATACGTATTACATAAATGGTGCTATTGAGAAAAGTGTTCGAAACAGAGATACTTTTTTCACCAGGCACTTCGCAACAGAGTAGGTTTTCCATACACTGCGCAGTGAGACGTAGTATCGGAATCTTCTTTCCCATAACAAACATTTACTGGATTTTCAAATGGTTCGGAATGGTTCGCACTAAAATTTTGCACATTATTTGACCAGACAAGAAAATGGAAATTTTCAAAAATAAGGATGGTGAGGGTTTTGTTTTTGTTTAAATAATAAATGTTTAACAATTTTGTTTAACAATTTTTCTGCACTATTTGTTCTCTCCATCTCTTGTTTAACAAATAAGGCTGAATGTTTATTTAAATATTGCTAGACGATACCACTGCGTAAACGACAGAAATTTTCGGGACAACCTGATAGATACAATTTAATCCCTTGGCTGTCGATATCTTCGATCTTCATACATATCGGCGATAGTTATTCACGTCTTTGACACTCTGTCAAACTCAAAGTATCGAAATATTACACGTATTTTGTATTTGCTAATTTTCAATATTGTAAATTTAAATTACAGTTAAAGTTAAAATTGAACTTTATCATAAATATTGTGTCTTTTTATTGTATTTTATGCAGAATCGACGCCACGAGTGTGACTCGTGGTTATAGGGCAAAGGGTTAATATTTCCTAGGATGATGCCCTCGCTCTAGAATACCTATGAAAGATGTATGTACTGGACTGTCGTTATCTGAAAGGATACCTAAACATTGGAAAAGTGTAATATGTGTAACTAAAATTTCTCAATTTATAATTTCTTACAGAAAATATTCATAATAAAGTGAAAAACAGCATGCTGATTGATCAAGCATTACAGATAGTCGGACAAAATGTTGTATCCATGATGACTTAAAATCCATTATTTCTCAATAACGACTAACTTTGTGTTATTATTTATTCATTTATTAAAGTCACGTCCACCTTATGATTATTAATGTCCACAAAACTATACAATATTACACGGTTAATAGTGATATACAGTACTGTGCAAAAGTCTTAGACCACCTGCCAAAAAAAATATTTTGCTGTTTTAGAAACGAATTTAAGATGGATTAATATTATTTTTATTTTGACGTTATTTCTTTCTTTTTTTAAGAATCAGATTCACGAGGTGTTAATTAGATTGAGAAATATTGATTAATTTAAAACAATCAATATTTTGTGTATTCTCTTTTTACTTTCGTTACACGACACTTTTCTTTTTCTATTTTTAGATAATTGTTTAAAAAATGTTAAGAAACTCACTTTGCATTTCCTGCCATTCTATCGACAATTTAAGAAGCTGATTTTTTCCTTTTTGGCTTTCTTCATATGCTTCCTTTGTACTTTGCATACGCGTTCCACAATATTTTAATCAAGGCTCTGCTTGTTAAAGAATTTTTAAAACATATTTTCACCAGATAAAATTATGCATGATCAACACAAGAAAGGCAATATGAAAAAATTTGAATTTAACAGTGTTAAGAAATGCTTCTCTAAAATATGTTTAATTACAGTTACAAGATCAATAATGTAGATGATCTAAGACTTTTACACAGTACTGTAGTTAAGCTATAATGCAAGTAATATATTAGTGTACAAGACATAAATTTATCATATAAGTAACATACAGATGAATTAATAATAAAGTGATATAGATTTATAGTAACAATAAGTATAAGTATCTATTTATATTTTGAACGACTAATTTTCGATAATTTAAAAAAGTAGATATTTTTATGGCTTCTTTTGTCGATTATTCTAACAAACATTCGTTAGAAACCATCGTGTCGTGTAACAAATATTTAAGAAAATGCGCTTTTTCGTATAAAGATGTACATAAATTTCTTTTACGTAAAATCATTCGTCATAAAAAGCTGAACAATTTTTTCGATTAAGAAATTTTTTTATCTCTATTTGTTTTTAAGTTATTCGAATTAACAGCTCCCTTGTCCCCCGTAACTTCTAATATTTTTTCGTCGATGAAAAAAATATGAGTTTAATATTTTTTGATTTTTTAACCACGCGCAACGTTTCATAAAAATGTGTTAGTTTTAGTTGGGTGATCGCTCTTGTTAGTAAAACTTAAAGAACATCGTCGTACATTGACTGAATTTTCAAATTTTTATTTATTATTATACATCATTAATCTCAGGTCTAAAATTATACGTTTCACGTCAATTTCGGGCGAAATGTTGGGAAAGCAGATGTATCACAAGTAGATTCTCATGAATCATAAGAATAAAATAAGTAATATTGCCAAAATGCTAATGACGTCAACTTCATCTTAATTTCGGTACTTCGCATTTCGACAATTCTGTTACGATTTAAAATTAAAGTAGCTTACGGGGGGAAAAAAGTGGAAAAAATATAATTCAAGATACAGAACTGCTGATTATTTTTCGATTCTTCAAAATGTGCGGAGAAAGTGTTTCAAAAAGATTTCAGCCAAGGTTAACAAGATCGAAACCAGTCACAACAACCTCTGCAAAAATAACTACATTCTATGCTTTACAACGTCCGTTTCTGCGAGTGCAATGTTCTTGTAACCTTCACAAATTGTACCCACGCATTTTTGCCTGTAAACTCATGTATCTCGATTCTATTTTCTTCTTTCTTTTTTTTTTTCTCAAATTTTACGTTCTTTTTATAATTTCGTCACACATCTCTGGTTATTAAAATTTATTAAGGTTTGTCGCTTCTAAAAAGTATGTATTTTAGATTATAATTCCTTCGGTGTCAATTTTGTGTTTTGTTAATTACAAAAGTGATAAATGTATTTTGAGCAACATATATTTGTGAAAATTCTTTATAATTCTGTTTTGTCGACAGTGTTTCTTATTATCGGTAAATTAGAACAATTGATTGATTGATATAATCGGTATCTTTTTTACCATTTATCGGTTAAATTTGTTTAATATCGATTGTTAGTAACTTAGTTCGAATATGATTTCGTTAAAATTTATTATCGATCGTTATCGAATTACGTTATCAGTTATGACTGTTATTTTTATTCTTTCACGTTTTGATAATTAAATATAATTATAAACTTGAGTATACGAAATTACAGATTTGCTATTAAAATAACAACTCATTTATCGGTTATCGTATTATTTACAATGTTCTTTATTATTGTTGAAAATTATTTGTATTTCATTTTCATTGTAACAAAAGTAATTAAACTTTAACGGAACGGTTGACAGCTTTGTTAACGTGACAAAATAAAACATGAAACTTTTTTTTACAAAATGTAATGTGCTTTGAATGTTGTGCAATGCTAATATACATAATAGCTCGTGCAAAATCGCATATAAAA
>SMSQ01021651.1:19269-31059 GCA_019453375.1 Ctenoplectra terminalis | reverse complement strand
CGAATAAACGAATAAACAATTATACAGTTACATTTAGCGAAATAATCTACACGCTTTTTATTGTGAAATAAAATTAAACAAAATTATACTAAACCTTCTTAAATTTCTTAACTTATTTTTAACCCTCTTCTAAAATTCTAAAGCCGCTTAAATTTCTGCAGAATTGTTTTTTGATAAATTGTGAACAGTCGGTCTCTGTTTCTCCTGCATCGCTGCTTTTTCTTCGCAGACGATTCGCGTGCTCGCCATTTCTGCGAGAAAAAGAAAAGGAGAACGGGGTTGTAGGAAAAAGGGGTCTTATTTGCGAAGCTTAACGATAGATCGCCGTTTCGTGAACAGAGCAAAAGGTAATTTACATTCAATTCAGGAAATCCCAGATGTCTATTGGCTAAAGGGCCGGCTACGCGAAGAATACTCGACTACCCGGCCTTTACATCGGATATCCAGTATCTGCATAATTCTGGTTTCATTCTTATTACCTGCTCACTCTATCCTTTGCTCGTTCGTTCTCCTCTTCACCTACCATCGAAGACTCCATTGAATTCCTTTCTTCACCTCTTTTTTTTCCCTCTCATATACTCTGTAACCATTTGCTTCTTTCCCTCTAATTCTCATTTTCCTTCAATTTTACTCAACCTTTCTATCCCATAACAGTTTTTCTTTTTTTTCTGTNAAAAAAAGGCAATTATCAAAGAATTTAAAAAAATTCCTCTCTTACATTGCACCGCCGAATAAACGAATAAACAATTATACAGTTACATTTAGCGAAATAATCTACACGCTTTTTATTGTGAAATAAAATTAAACAAAATTATACTAAACCTTCTTAAATTTCTTAACTTATTTTTAACCCTCTTCTAAAATTCTAAAGCCACTTAAATTTCTGCAGAATTGTTTTTTGATAAATTGTGAACAGTCGGTCTCTGTTTCTCCTGCATCGCTGCTTTTTCTTCGCAGACGATTCGCGTGCTCGCCATTTCTGCGAGAAAAAGAAAAGGAGAACGGGGTTGTAGGAAAAAGGGGTCTTATTTGCGAAGCTTAACGATAGATCGCCGTTTCGTGAACAGAGCAAAAGGTAATTTACATTCAATTCAGGAAATCCCAGATGTCTATTGGCTAAAGGGCCGGCTACGCGAAGAATACTCGACTACCCGGCCTTTACATCGGATATCCAGTATCTGCATAATTCTGGTTTCATTCTTATTACCTGCTCACTCTATCCTTTGCTCGTTCGTTCTCCTCTTCACCTACCATCGAAGACTCCATTGAATTCCTTTCTTCACCTCTTTTTTTTCCCTCTCATATACTCTGTAACCATTTGCTTCTTTCCCTCTAATTCTCATTTTCCTTCAATTTTACTCAACCTTTCTATCCCATAACAGTTTTTCTTTTTTTTCTGTCACATTTTCATCCCTTTAAGTTTGACGAGTTGGAATTATCTTTGAATGGTTAGTGTTCATTTTTTTGTTATAAAAATAATCTGTAATGGTTTGCTTCTTTGCCTCCTATTCTTATTTTTTTTTCTTTCCCAAAACAGTTTTTCTTTTTTTGTTATAATTTAATTCCTTTAAGTTTGACGGGTTTCAATTATTTTTTAATATTTAGTGTTCATTTTTTCATTATAAAAATAATATTCTGTAATCGTTTGCTTCTTTGCATCCAATTCTCATTTTCTTTTTCTCAAAACAATTTTTCTTTTCGTCTCACAATTTAATTCCTGTAAGTTTGACGAGTTGGAATTATCTTTGAATAGTTAGTGTTCACTTTTTAACATTATAAAAATAATTGTACTATAATTCAAGAGTGTAAACAAAATTTTCTCCGCATTTTCAATATCATATTTTAATAATTATTTAATAAATTTCTTCCAAAATACGAATAATACGAAATTCACAGATGTATAAATTATTATACACTGAACTAACACAATATAAATCTAACGCAAGGAACAAAATTACATAGAAATAACTTCTAAAGACAATTTTTTATATTACAAATAATTATATTACAAAGAAATAACTTCTGAAGACAAATTTTTATATTATAAATATTTATATTACATATAAATAACTTCCGAAGACAAATTTCGCAAATATTTGTAAAATTAAGGGCGCTCACAATTTAATCCCTTCAAATTTGACGAATATCAATTTAAATTTTTGAATATTTACTGTTCATTTTTTCACTGCAAAAATAATCACATTACAATTCAAGACTCCAAACAACAAAAATACGTTACACAATAAATATTTACAAATTATATACTAAAAAAAAAAAAAATGTACACAACATTCTTGGTTAGTTCAAAGTACAATTAACTAACCAAAAAAATTGTTTAAAAACTGCGTTTTGATGCATCAAGTCTCCCCAATCAAGCGTTAAGATTTCAACTAAATTTAATTGCGTTCCAAAGCTCTGGCAGACAATTATCAAACCTATTGGCCAACCTAATATCAGATTGTCCCAAAAGTTTCTTCTTCTCTTTATTAATAAATAACGGACGCCTAATATTTTATATTTTACAATACATTATTATCTTACATCGGATCTATTCTGCTCTCTTACCTTTCTCAATCTCTCGTTTAACAAATAAGGCTGCATATTTATATAAATATCTCCAAAACAAAGTTACCACACAAAGATAACGAAAGAAACTTTTAAAACAACCTGATACATCAATTGTTTCACCGTTTCCTACAATGGTCACTTTCTAAAAATCATGGCTCCTTATCAACAGCTCGCACGATGGTGAAAACCGGTGCAATTTCTGTGGCCACCGCTGTATGTTCCACCTTGGATCTCATATCTCATCCACTTTTATATTCCTCCTCTTCTTCACCCCTGTACCAATTTTTCTCTCTCTTTAATTTTTGTTCTTTTTGCTCGATTCAACACTTCTTTATTCTTCTTCATATACATTTTTTCTCTCTCTCTCTATTACTTCCTCTTTAATTATTTTTCTTCATAATTCTAGCCCTTTTATTACACTCTGCGTGAGATTTTCTTCTTTCATTAATTCTTCGCTTCTTACCGTTTTATATCATTTTTTCTCGTCCTTTAAGTTTCATACCTACTTATTTTTCACTCAACTTTAAATCATCCCTTTCTATTATTCCAGTTTTATGTAACTGTACATTACCAACCGCTCTTTGCGCACCTCCTGGCATAAATTTCTTTCTGGGACGCATATATTACGGCCGTATTACGAAATAAAATTTTCAGTCCCCCGAGCGATGATCTTTCTAAGTTCGGAATAGTACGTTTCAGGTGATCGTTGAGAAACGCGATTACGATCGAAATTATTTTAATTAAAGTTTGCTTTCGGAAAACGACAGCTTGATGTTAAACCTTTGCAGTCCGAATTTTGTTCGTTTTTCTGAGAAAAGAACTATGATTCATTACAGTATCTTACTTCGATTGCAAAATTTTTTAAGTAACTCTAAAGTCACGTGGCGCCATAGAGGATTAAAAAAATTCAAATGTTGATTTTATAAATCTATAGCGTTTATAATTTTCTTTCTTTCCAAAAGAACACTTTAAGTTTTCGCGACAGTCGTTTGAAGCTTAACCCTTTGCACTCCGCTGGCGCTGCTACGGCGACATGCATAATTTTCTTCAGAGATTATATTTTCAATTAAATTCTGTATTTTCACGAATTCGAACACTTGTTTTACTTTGGAATAAAAGCAAATTAATCAAGTAAATGAGAAATCATAAACATTTACAATTTTCTGTTCTTTCTAAAAGAACACCTTAAGTTTCCACAATAGTCCTTTGAAGCTTGAAAAAGTTTACGAGTGCAAAGGGTTAAAAAAGCCTTCGAGTGCAAAGGGTTAATCCAATCGCGCCTCTCGAGTTCAAAGGGCTAACGCTTATTTACTCTTTCCGTTACACTTATCTCCTCCATCTTCCTTCCACCGTTCTCTTTTCTTTTCGCCCATCTATCTTTCACTATTTCACACTTCTCTATCCCTCTTCCCTCGTTATTTATACCTTCGACCATCCCTCCCTCTCTCTCCGTTTTCCTCCATGTTTCTTCGAAGACACCCCCGTTCACCGAATCGGAGTTTCGACCTAAGGATTCAGTCGAGTCCAGACAGGATAAGCGAGAAGAAAGAACCGAGGCTCGGTGTGGGTCGAGTTGCATGCAATTAAAGTTTCAATCCCTTCTGTCTTAATTTACTCGGAGACTGCTCGGTATCGAGGCATTCTCTCCCGAGGCGGCAACAGACACACACCTCTATTCAAATGTTTTTCGTTTACCCGTTCCTATTTTCCTCCAGTCTGGTTCTTACTTTTCTCTTCGACGGCTCCGTATATTTTTCTCGCCGCTCTATCTTTCCGTGTTCTCGCCAGGTTTCTCGCGAGTCACTCTGTTTGCCGAGATGTTAGAGCTGTTCCTCGCAGAAAGGTATTCGAGGTTCCGTGCACGGTTGTTGGAACAAATACATGGTATACATGGGTGTGTATAATTTGTTTTATTTAAAAAAAAAATGCATGTTTTGTCATTTTTTTGAAAGACTAAAAATTAAAATCGGAAACTCGTACCACGTTCGCCACGATCAGTTACTACTTATTCAAATCTTTCTTTTAATCGATTCCATTCTACTTATTCCGATCTTTCTCTATTCGATAGACACAACGATTGATGTGACGCAGTTAAAAGGTTAACACGGAATAATAAAATAAAATTACGATTTGGAAAGCTCTCGTTCACAAACGAACGATGTACTAGAATCGAATAAACAAACTTAATCCTAAAAAACTACCCTTTACTAAAATATAATGAAGAATAATTACTCAGCGTATGAAAAATCGCTCACAGTATCTTAACAGAGAATAATAAAACAAAACCACGATTCGAAAAGCGCTAGTTCACAAACGAACAATATATTCCGATGGATTCTCCGAATAAAAAAACTTAATCCTTAAAAACTACCCTTTACTAAAATATAATGAAGAATAATTACTCAGCGTATGAAAAATCGCTCACAGTATCTTAACAGAGAATAATAAAACAAAACCACGATCAGAAAAGCTCTCATTCACAAACGAACAACATACTACAATGGATTCTCCGAATAAACCAACTTAACCCTTTGCACTCGACTGGCGCCGCTATGGCGACACGCATAATTTTCTTCAGAGATTAAGTTTCGAATTAAATTCTGTATCTTGGTCAATTCAAACACTTCTTTTGTTTTAAAATAAAGTAAATAAAAAACATTCGTAATTTTCTGTTTCTCTTTCCAAAAGAACACTAAGTTTCCACAGTAGTCCTGTGAAACATAAGAAAGTTCGCGACTGCAGAGGGTTAATCTCTAAAAACTACCCTTTACTAAAATATAATGAAGAATAATTACTCAGCGTACGAAAAATCGCTCACGCTATCTTAACACATTGACGGCCGCTGTCACGTTCCTGTGACTTTGTACAGCTATTTTCTGAAAATGGTTTCTTCCCGTCATTTCGGTGTATTGAAAAAAAATTGATGATTTAAAAAAAAAAACATTAAAAATAGTGTAACAGCGATCTTAACTCTTTTCTTATTAACACTAGAACTACCAAAGTGGTCAAAATGACTCATTCGTAATTTTTCGCGAAAATTTTATAAATTAACTACGGTACCTTTGAGTAGATCTTCCGTGATTTTCTATTAAAAATATAGGTAAACTTTTGTCTCAGTTGCATTGTATATTATTTTAGATACCTTCCACTTTGATTTCTTCGATAGAAATAAGTATAATTTAATCGTCGGTAGTTCTAGTGTTAATAATTATGCTAGGAACGATCGTGTAAATATTGCCGCCGCTAGTCTAAAGGCGATGCGAAAAATGTGCGGCCGTCGAAGTGTTAACAGAGAATAATAAAACAAAACCACGATTCGAAAAGCTCTCATTCACAAACGAACAATATATTCCAATGGATTCTCCGAATAAACAAACTTAATCCTGAAAAACTACCCTTTACTAAAATATAATAAAGAATAATTATATTTATTGTACGAAAAATCGCTCACACTATCTTAACGCAGAATAATAAAATAAAACCACGACTCGAAAGCAACTACAATAAAACATACTATAAAGGACCCTTAACCCTTTCACTACAACGCTCTCAGAATTGAAAGACCACTTGGTATACCGATCGTTGCAGTTGTTCTTGACACGACAAAAATTTACTAATATAAATTACAAAATTTATTTTTGACGATACGAAAATATAAATAATTCTATGACACAAAAAACGCCTATGCAAGCTTTTCTCGGATGATTATTTAATTTCTAAAAACTTCTTAGCGAAAAGAAAATTGATAAAATATAACAAGAACAATCACCTTTCCAAATTTTAATCAACTCACCTATTTCCACCATTCTCGCGCAGAACAATAAAACAAAACTCCGATATAAAAAAAAAAAAAAAAACACACAACGAACAAAAAATTACAAAGTATCCGCAAAATCTTTAATTAGCAGAATCAAGAATCGAGATACGACGATCTCGATGATTCCACGAAGTAGGGCGGTCCCCTCCGCCTTTTTAAGACCGGTTCATCGACCAAGCTCCAAGTACAACGAGTTACCCTTCTTCGGCCTTCCGGGTCGGCTCCTTTTTTTTTTTTTTCTTTTTTTATTTTCGAGGACAAAAGCATCCCGCTGCACATCTAATTAAAGGAGCTCCTATTATACTGAAGATAGGCAATGGAAGCCACCGTGTAAAACTGCCACGCGCTATTCCTCCTCCGCGGCATAAATCGTGTTCCCTCTCGCCCCATTTTCACCCCCTTTCTCCGCTAGCCGGCCTCCGCGCGACCCACTTTCTTAATTGTTCCTCTATTAAAATACACTCTAATTAATATCCATTGCGCGCCATATTTACTGCTTCGAGACTCGTTACGCATCGAGCAGCGCTGGCCTATCGCTACCTTTGTTCGCGAAAAAGGCTAAAAGCGTAATGAAAAAGAAGATTTATAGCCGACCCGGTGTAAATTGTACTTTCATCGGACACTGGATTAATATTACCGCGGGGAATTTGTTTTTTTTTCTTTTTTTTCTTGCGTTCAACGTGGTGGTTGGACTTTTTTAAGAAACTTGGTTGGTGCGAAAGAATAATTGGTGTTGATACAATTTTCGTGGACTTGATTAATGGGTTTTTCCGTTTGCTTTTGTGAAGAATAAATAGTTATTGGATTGATAAGAAAATTTAGTTATGGTTTCTGATGCTGGGAAACGTAAAGTTTCTGGAATTCATACAATTTATTTGGTTTAGAAAATTTGCAGTTACTTAATGCAGCAATTAAATTTAATGAAAATACAGTTGAGTGTGCAATAGCATGATGTTGTTAAGAGAATTTCTACCATTATTACCAGGGAAGAGACACAACTTGTCTATGAAGATGGGAAAAAGAAGTTTTATTTTGAGCGAAAAAAATTACAAGTGCTTGCGGAAATATCTTTCTGTTGTCAATAAAACAGTTTTTAATTATGTTCACGCATATGTACATCTAATATTTTTTTCACGCTGCATTAATAGAGTAATCAGTCTTTCAAATAGGAATTTCTAGCCTACCAAAAAGATAGCTCCAAGGAATTTTATTTAAAATCTGTTAAAAATTCGGTTTTGTAGAAAATAAATAGATTTAATATTTTTCACACTCCACTATTAAATTAATTATTCTTTGACATAGGAATCTCTAGCCTTCCAAACAGATAGCTTCGAGGAATTGTATTTAAAACCTGTTAAAAATTCGGTTTTGCAGAAAATAAATAGATTCAATATTTTTCACACTCCACTATTAAATTAATTATTCTTTGAAATAGGAATCTCTTGCCTTCCAAACAAATAGCTCCAAGGAATTTTATTTAAAACCTGTTAAAAATTCGATTCTGCAGAAAATAAATAGATCATTCACTAAAGTTCACACTCCACTATCAAACTAATTACTTTTTCAAATAGGAATCTTTAGCCTGCCAAACAAACATCTTCAAATACCACAGAATGATAACAATCGTATTTAAAACCCGTTAAAAATATTTGGTTCTGCAGAAAATAACCAAATAATTCCTTAAAGGCACACCTAACATATTTCATACTTCGCTATTAAACCAATCATTCTTTCAAACAGGAACCTCTGGCCAACAAACACATAGCTTCAATCAATTACATTAAAAACCCGTTAAAAAAATCCGTATCCCCAAAAATAACCAAACCATTCCCTAAAGATACACCCAAAACATTTCACACTAAGAACACCAACGATCCTCCGGATCGCAACGAACATTCGAACAGCATCCCGCCTAACCCAAATCACTCCGCGGAGCCAACCAGCCAGCCTCGAAGACGCGCGATATTACACTCCACGTAATAAGGAAGTCCCCGTTAGATCGAAGCTTTTCGAAGGCAGATTAGAAGATTCCGGTTAGAACGACTGAAAATCGGTTTGCGGATTCGTTGAGCTTCCACTCGCTTCTCTGCGGCGTGCGGCGCAGGCGGCGGTCTGAAACCTATGCAAACCCGTTCGAAACTATGTAAAGCAATGCTAATCCGTCGATAAAACCCTCACCGACGCGCAAACCACCCCCTACGTTTACGCCGTTGCATCGTTCCTCCACAGACACACGTAGAGGCACTTGGTCTGCGTGTCCCACAACATTTCCCCGTACACGTACACCTTCGTTTTCTGTGCACGCGTGTGTAGGATACACCGCAATGCAGCGCCAGCTCTAGCCGGTTTGACGTATTTTCCAGTAATCCTCGGACCTCGACGGTAACTCTATTAGATTCCTGCGAAAGGTTTACTCTCACCCCTTGGACCTCTGGCTCGGATCACTGCTTTCGCTAATGCGTTAGCGGCACGTATACGCGACAACGGGGGGATCGTTGTTCCAAGGTTGTGCAGAAATCATCTGTTGATACCTCTCGGCATCGGCGAGGAGTGTCATCCTTCGATAGATGTTTGTCATTTTTTTTAACCCTCTATGGGCCGAATTTTGTGTGCTTATTGGAGAAACAATTACGGTTGATTATAGTTTTTTGCTTTGATTTGAACATTTTTTAACTAGGAATTACTGTAGATGGATCGCGGTGTCGCTGTAGTAATATAGTAATCAAATTTAATAGTGGAGTGATAACTAAGCAAAATTAATTTTTTAAAATATAGAACTTGAGAAATATAGACGGTCCTATGGAGGGTTAATAAAAGGAAAGAAAGTTTTGGGACAATCTAATATTTTATCAGAGTGATATCGAAACACTCGAATGCTAATTTCGTAGACACTGGTAAAAATGGAAAAACAAAAGATGGTGATACCAAGAATATTATAAAACTATCGTGTGTTATGGATTACAATATCACTTTGATTTGAAAATTTTTTAACTAGTAATTACTGTAGATGGATCCTGGTGTCGCTACGGTAATACAGCAATCAAATTTAATAGTGCAGTGATGCTTGCAGATCTTTATGCAATCTCTGATCATAATTTAAGATTATGAATAACAGAGATCTATTACTCAGTAAACATTTGAAAATTTTGTCTTCTGAAGTTATTCATATTAATGTTATTATTTTTACATATTTTATTAATTAGTATTGTATTATTTTTATATGTTTTATTAATTAATATTATTATTTTTGTGTTTTATTAATTAATATTATACTATTTTTGTATATTTTATTAAATAATATTATTATTTTTGTGTTTTATTAATTCATATTATACTGTTTTTGTATATTTTAAATAATTAATATTATTATTTTTGTGTTTTATTAATTATTATTATACTATTTTTGTATATTTTATTAAATAATATTATTATTTTTGTGTTTTATTAATTCATATTATACTATTTTTGTATATTTTAAATAATTAATATTATTATTTTTGTGTTTTATTAATTCATATTATACTATTTTTGTATATTTTATTAATTAATATTATTATTTTTGTGTTTTATTAATTATTATTATACTATTTTTGTATACTTTATTAATTAATATTGTATTATTTTTAGATATTTTAGGTATTTCTTTCGCGCAGAATCTATTCCTAAGATTTGAGTAAAAAGTTCGCCTCCTCAGACGTAACACTAGTTTCAAAATTACGTTCGGAAACATACCAATCTAAAAAGCTCGAAAAAAAGTCACAGAAACCGACAGAGAAAATCTCGAAGAAGCTGCGTCATCGACACAATGGGCGAGCATGGTCGAACTGAACAAAAAAAAAAAAGGACTTTTTAATTTCTCAGGCAATCAAAGTTTTATTAAACAGTCCGTGAATCTCGATGTCGCAATCCGTTTTAATTAAACGGAAAATTATCCGTCGAAAGTTTTTCCAGTTTGAAGTGGCCGGCGCCGTTACGTAACGACGCCATTAAGGATTGGTGGGGGGCTGCTCGGTTAAAACGGACGAATATTTTCGGCGACTTTATCTCCGAGGAGAACACAGAAACGGGCGCGGCCGCGTACGCAGAAAAGTTATGAGCGTTTTAGTTGAAACATTAACGAAGGAAGCGTTTAAAACTTAAGACCTTCTCGAACTTCTTACGCGTAAACATTAAAACCCAGCCGGGCTAAGTGGCACCGCTGCTTCCTCGCCAAGACGATGGCTATACTACTCGCGAGGACGAGTTCCTTCTTCTTGATTGCCCTGTTTCTGTCCGGTGTTTCGAAAGGAGAATGGGTTCCAAGAAAAATATCGGCTCAACTGGGATGTTCTGGTTCTAGCACGAACGACTATTCGCTTTGGTGGAAGAAAAGAAACGGGAAAGATTTTGAAGCTTTTATTGGAGAGATCTGCGTGTGATGTAGAATGCTTGTTTCAAATGTACACTTCAGGTTTCGTTTTTTTTTTTCTTCTTTTCAGTTTCTGTTCCGGTTTTAGTTTCGCATTGGCAGTAATTTATAATTCGATATCGTTCACAGTTACTTTATCTTGGACAAAGCTAAGAACTACTTAGAGGTGCACTGATTTTATTTTTATTCTGGTTTTAATATCGCATTCAAAGCTTTGTAATTTACTATTCTATATTGATCTATTTCTATATTGATTCTATATTGATGCACTAATTTTCTTTTTATTCTGATTTTAATATCGCATTCAAAGCTTGGTAATTTATAATTCTACATTGCTCACCATCGCTTTATCTAGGACAAATCTAAAAATCACTCGAAGATTCACTAGTTTTCTTTTTTTATTTTTATTCTAATTTTAGTATCGCATCCAAAGCTTGCTAATTTACAATTTTACACTATCCACAATCGCTTTATCTAGGACAAACCTAAAAATCATTCCAAGATCCACTAATTTTCTTTTTCTATTTTTCATTCTGATTTTAATATCGCATCCAAAGCTTGCTAATTTACAATTTGACATTATCCACAATCGCTCTATTTTGGATAATCCCAAAAACCCCTTTGAGATCTACTAACTTTCTCTTCTTTCTTTTTTATTCTAATTTTAATCTCGCTTCACAGAATAGTGTAATTTACAATTCGACAAGGCCTACAATCGCTCTATCTTACACAAACCCAAAATCCGCTAAGTTCCATAATAGTTCTTACTCTGCATACATTTCTTTCGTAATATAAAGAAATTTTACTTCACAAGTCAAGCTGTTTCAAAACAAAATAAGTTGTATTTTCAAAGAAACTGTACAATTTCTGTTCACCCATCTGTTCAATACACAGTTTCCTCGAACGTTAGCATGTATTACTAAACATCAAAATTTCTCCAACACCAAACAAGAAAACAAAAGAAAAAAAAAAAAAAAAAAAAGAAAGACGAAAAAAA
>SMSQ01021651.1:0-18919 GCA_019453375.1 Ctenoplectra terminalis | reverse complement strand
CGAGAAAAGTAAAAAAAAGGCAATAAAAGGGAAAATGAAGAGACGTGCAAACCTCGGTAGGAACATTAAAAACACGAAAGAAACCCAAAGAAAACTAAGAGCCAGTAGAAAGAAGGACCCTAAAACCCTAAACCTACACCTTTCCACAGCCAACCGAACTACAAACAAATAATCGCACACGAACCATCGAATAATTACACATCACGCGTCCGAGAAGAAACCAGCGTGTAACGGAGAGAAATCGATAACGCGATACATAAATTCTTCAGCGTTGAGGCGATCACATGTACCAGACGTTTTCCAAGCGCTACGTATCAATTTCTTTACAGTTTCAAAGGGATTCGTGCGACTCCCTCATATTTTTTTTTTTTTTCCCCCTGTACTATTTTTTTATTTTGTTTTATTTTTATGACGCGCACACCGTGCAGTCGTCGGGGATGCGAGATTGGTACAAAGCTTTTTCTCTCATTCCACGGCCAGCCATCGGAATTTAATAAAACTCTCGCTCGGTGTACGTACGGCCGCGCACACACGAGACAAAAACGTCTGTTCCTAAAACGCACAAGCGGTCGCGCTGTGGGTGCGCGATTCAAGCGATCGAAAGGATAGCTGAAATTCGATTGATCGGTTGGCACACGGTGCCGCGCAAAATGTCGAGGAATGCACTTACGAACGGTGGATTCTTTGTAATTTGTACGTTTCCAATTTCGCTCGATTAATTTGAATCTTTACCAAGAAGAGAACACAGCGACAAAGATTTAGAATAAATTGAAAATTGAAATTGTCCTCTCTTTGTAGCTCGAGCGTTTCAACGTTTCACTGCCAGCGCAATTCTTGTTCCATTAATTTCTATATATTTCTCTAGGGGAAAATATAGGGGAGAATTTAAATTGTGACCTTTTTCTATCTCGTGCGAGGAGAGAAAGCTGAAGATTGTTCAATGTGTCGTTGAATTGAAGAAAATTGGCCGTTTTCAAGATTATCAAAATTTTACTATCACCGCTCTTCATTAACTTCTATAATTCCTAAAAAATATTGTGTATATTATGTATGTGCTTTGGTGATTATAAAGAAATTTCTGCGAAAGAAATGACTGGTTCGTAATTTTCTAAATTTACGGTAATGTATTTTATGGGATTTTTTCAAATACCTATAATTTTTATTTCTTAATTACAAGTAAGTCTAGTTACTTTCTTAATGTTGAACAATTTTTCCCACACGTATTGTTGGAATTATTGGTAGAATATCTGAATATTTACACGTACATCCAAGAAACAGTGTAGGGACTATTTTTCAATACAAGAATCAAGGAAAGCCATGTAAACGATAAATTTTGATTTTATTTATTGTGGGAATGGTAATTCGGGAATGAATGTTTAGTCCGGAGCGATAGGTATGTGAACGAAGGGTACGCGAGTCCGAACAATAGAGGTGCGAAAGAGTGTGTGGACCGAGTGAACGAAATCATCGTGTAACCGAAAATTTTCCGGTTAGGTTCCGGTTAGGTTCGTGAAAATGAATAGTGTTTGGAACAGTACGATAGATCTGAGAATGAGAAGTACTCGGGATCGAGAAATAGAAGCGCGAAAGAAGAGTGTTTAAATTGAGTGAACGAGATCATCGTGTGACCAAAGATCTTCCACTTAAGTTCCGGTTAGGTTCGAGTTAGGTTCGTGAAAATGAAAAGTGTTTGTAACGGTACGATAGATGCGAGAATGAAGAGTGTTTCGGAACAGTACGATAGTGTTTGGGCCGAGAGATCGAGATTACCGCGTAATCTCAATATGGACAGAGTGGAAGAGACCGAGGAACGAAAAGAGAGAAAATGTTTGAATAGAATAGAATAGTCCGAAAGAAAATCCAGCGAGTGCGAGAACAGAGCGTATATCATCCGCAAGTCTAGTGTGAGAGTAAGAATCAGCAATTTTGTCATTTTTCACAAATTGAGTTGAACATTGAGATACTTTACCTGACCCAACCCAACACTCCCACAATATTTTTGTTTCTGAAATACGAGAAACGCGATCGCGCCGCTTGTCACTTTTCCTGCTGGATTTTCTATATGACCCGTGGAACTGAAACGGTTAACGCAGCAGACCAATCGTTGTTCGACAATGGTGCAGAAGGTGAACAGAAAATCCGAACGCACGTAAAATTGCTGATACAATGAGCTAAGATGCCGGTTTAATAGATGGTTAAAGCGTGTTTCAGTTTACGCCGCGAGGATACACGAGCGTCGTTATGTTCACCGTTAACCTTCCATGGATTATAGCCTCGTGCTTTAGAGCCGGTGCCGTCGTAACACGCGCGAACCTAGGTAGATGTAATATGTATGTACGGACAGATCCACGAATGGTATCGTAAAGCTTCCGGATCTACGACGTGTCTTAAAAGTGAGAAAAATGTATAATATAGGACTGAATGGTTCGTTTTCGAAATATAATTATTGTTATGCTACCGAACGAGTTACTTCATGAGACTTTAATTAAAAATTCCATTTTAGATTTTCCTTGAATTATACCTTGAATCATCTCCCTTTCGAGTATCTTAATAGAAATAAAATCCTACATTTATCTAAACATGCAACTTTATTTATTAAAATTAGAGATTGAGGACTTGTTTCGAAACGCGGAGGTCTATACATTGGGTTGGAAATTTCTCGTGTTTTATATTTGATATCTTGGAAAGGTGAAAATAGTGAACAATTGCTTTTAAACACGTTCTTCTTGATTCAAACTTTAAATTACGATCTATGCAAGCTTGTTTTAAAATGGAGAGCTCTCCTCATAAAAATGATCTTAACTCAAATCTTAAATTTCGATCTATCTTTGGAACACGAAATTATTCTTAAAAGTACCTCTAATTCTATTCCACGGTAAGGTTCACGAAAATCAAGTCGTCAAGGCGTTAATAAAAATAAAATCCTACATTCATGCAAACACACAGCCTTGTTTATTAATCCTAAGCGCTCCTTTGCCTCCGCTACGGAGACATTCTGTTCTCAAAACACGATTACGCTCAATTTCCACAAATACCACACCATAATGATTTACAAAATTAAAAATTTATGTTTCGTTTACGAGAGGAAGAAGGATATTTGTAAAATGAATAAAGACAAGTATTAGTAATTTTTTCCATTCAAAATAAAACTTCTTTTCTTCAGCGATAAAGAATCGTACGGAGTGCGAAGGGTTAAATGAGAGATGAAGAGAAATTCTAAAAGAGAAATTCTTCTCGAAAATACTCAAATAAGCAACAATTAATTCTAATTCTATTCCACAGTAAACTTTACAAAAATCGAGTACCGTGACCAATGTCTTAACTCTTCGAGGCACGCTGGGATTAAAAGTCACCTTTCTGATGCACCGTAATGCATGGTGAAACATTTTTAGTCCCACTTCGACTTAAGGAAAAGGATGTGCTCTAATAAATACCATTCATGACTCGTGTATTTATATTTAAAAAATTGATCTCATTTAGCAGTTATTACTTTAAAAATATCGCCGTCAAAGTGATCAATCGTAGCTCCTTTCTCTGATAAACAAACAAAATTCGGACTATAGAGGGTTAAATTACTATTATTTTCTTATGTTTTTACATTACGTGACACCACTATTAGTAAAAATACAATTTTGTTTCATTTAAAATGCAATAAAATTTCTATGCAACACGGGTCTATTCTATTATCTGAAATCCTGTGCCGCAAAGAGTTAAACCTCTATGGGACACCGTGTGACTTAAAAGTAACAAACTGATGCGTCTATATTTTAAAAAATTTGTTCAGGAGGTTACGTGGAGGAGTGTGTAAATAATTATGTTTAAGACACGGTGGAAGAAAAGTATATATATATTTAGATAGTCTTAGGAGGATGTGTATAAGACGGGCGCACGGTTAGAACTAAAAACGGAGAAACAAGTCAGCGTACATTCATATCTGGGGTGTTCGCAGGCGCCCCCAAACCCTAATCGATGGTCATACCCCAGAGTGAAGGCCACTAAGAGAAAGTCCGTTATTTTACTTTTACTTTCAGGAATGTAGAGTTTATACAAACTCATGCAACACATGGGCGTCTTCCTTTAACAAAATTAATTTTCTTCAGTTATCACTGCACTATTACTGTAACGACACCACGATCCATCTACAGTAATTCTTAGTTAACCCTCGCACTCCATGCGATTCTTTGTCACTGAAGAAAAGAAATTTAATTTTGAACGGAATCATTTTACAAATATCCTTTTTCCTCTCGTAAAGGAAACATAAATTTTTAATTTTCTAAATCATCATGGTCCGATATCTTTGGAAATTAAGCGAAATCGTGTTAAAAACAGAATCTCAAAGGAGCGCTAAGTAAAAAACTGTAATCAATCGTAATTTTTTCTCCAATAATCAGACAAAATTGTTGTTTTGTAAAAAGAAAATATCACAACAATTTACCATTTCACCCCCGTTCGCGTGTTCCAGAACCCACGAAAATACAAAATTGAACCTCTTTCCGAAGAAAGTAACACACTCCCCCCGGAGCGCGAAGTGTTATCGGCGAGCCGAACAATCGATCACCGAGCCTTTTCCTCATCGAGAACTGTACACGTACCGCATCGAGATCGTTGCCAAGTTCACATTTACCGGATTACAGGCTCACTCCCTACACCGATACTATAAAATTGATGGATCCGCGAATAACAACAATAATCGTTGCAATTTTAAAACCAACAATACCTCCTCGTACATCGCTCGCTAAAAATACAGCCGTTCCACCATTTTTACAGATATTAATCTTTAATGCACTGCACCGTTTCAATTCCCTCGTACCGGGCACCCACACAACCATAAACGCGGCGATACCGTTCCCGAAGCAGCCGGTACGAGCCGAACCCGCCACTGAAATCCATTTTTCAACGGCAACGGATATAACGCGGCGCAAAGTGAAGCCCGCGTGAAAATGGCCGGACCGTGGCTGAACAATGGGCGTCAAGTAAAAATTCAAAATTAATGCGCCTCTTCTTTTTCAATTGGTCGATGCGTTTCGCGCCGCCAACTGGCCGTGAATCACGCACACTTTCCAACGGTTGGAAACTACGGCTCCGCGAGATGATTACAGGGTTTGAAATTTTCCACGAGTCTACTCTTTTCACTGCGCGAATTGTCTCATTTTCTTCCTTGGCCCGTTGGAGCGTTGGCGAGAGTTGACGGAAAAGCGAGCTTATCTTTCCGCCGCACGCAAATTTGACACTACTTACGTGAACGTTGTTGGGCTCTAGGAGGTTACGAGCTACTGTCTCGAGATGGAGATTACTCACCTGGAACGGAGGAAAGAAAAGTTTGTTAATATTGGCTCAAGTGTGGATAGAGGTGGTTTATTTAGGTGTACGGTGGCATTTTGGGAGTTTTGGTGGATTTATTTGGTTGGTAAATTGGCACGCTTTTGAGAAAAAAAAATTGAAAGGTGTGAATATGAAAAGAAAAAGAATAGCAAAGGCACCGAATGTGAAACTCTAAATATCATTTTTGTACTTCTGCATACTTGGAAAATATTTTGAAAATGGGGAAAAAAAATAGTAAAGATACTGAATATGAAACTCCATTTATCTATGGTTTATTAAATATCATTTAATAAAAATTGAACATTTTTGTATTTCTGTATACTTGGAAACTATTTTCGTAGATACTTTTATTCGATACGAAAATTTAGAAAATAGTACAAGATTAACTAATTAAAAGAGTAAAATTGCACACTGTAATAAATATGAAAGGAAAAAAATAGTAAAGGTACCGTATATGAGACTCCATTTATGTTTGATTAAATATTAAATAATTGAAAGCGAAAAAGGCAAACTTTTTTTACTTCCACATATTTAAAAATAAGATTATTTTCATAGATACTTTTATTCGATGCGAAAATTTAGAAAATATATAATAGTACAAGTTTAACTAGATAAAAGAGTAAAATTGCAGACTGTGATAAATATGAAGAAAAAAAAAATAGTAAAGGTATCGTATGTGAGACTCCATTTATGTTTGATTAAATATTAAATAATTGAAAGCGAAAAAGGCAAACTTTTTTTACTTCCACATATTTAAAAATAAGATTATTTTCCTAGATGCTTTTATTCGATACGAAAATTTAGAAAATATGAAAGAGTGCAAGAGTAACTAATTAAAAAAGTAAAATTGCACGCTGCGATAACTATGAAAAGTAAAAAAAAATAGTAAAGGAACCATATATGAGACTTTATGTATGTTTGATTAAATATTAAATAATTGAAAGCGAAAAAGGCAAACTTTTTTTACTTCCACATATTTAAAAATAAGATTATTTTCATAGATACTTTTATTCGATGCGAAAATTTAGAAAATATATAATAGTACAAGTTTAACTAGATAAAAGAGTAAAATTGCAGACTGTGATAAATATGAAGAAAAAAAAAATAGTAAAGGTATCGTATGTGAGACTCCATTTATGTTTGATTAAATATTAAATAATTGAAAGCGAGTATAAGATTAACTAATTGAAAGAATAAAATTGCACACTGTGACAAATATGAGAAAGAAAAAAAAATTGTAAAGGTACCGTATATGAGACTTTATGTATGTTTGATTAAATATCACATAATAGAAAGCGAGAATGGAAAATAGTAAATCTTCCTAGATACTTTTATGAATTGAAAGAATCAAAATACGAGATATCTCCTGATCGGTTCTCAACGCGTTAAAATAATTTGAATACATAAAGCATCAGTGTCTATTAACATAAATGTTCCGATCGTGAGTCACAGAATGTCTCATTTTCGGTTCCATTACCCTATTTCATAAACAGACAACGAGCCTGTTCATAGCTACATCGTTTGACTGGTTCTCCGTAAGACGCATAAGCCTAATTGGTCTGATCTTAACTGATTAACAATTGACTGAGATATTGAAGCGACTGGAACCCTAATTGCTTCTAATACTGATTAACTGATTCTGAACCGAGCAATGCTGCAAAGCTGATTGCTCCTGAAATGCAACGACGTTGATGACTAATACTCGACTCGTTTATCGAGTGATTCGTATGTTAAAATTTTATTATCTTCCTCCGATTACATTTAAATTAATTAATATTAGCTTCACCAACATATTCCGTAAAAGCGGAATTCGAAAGTTTGTTAGAGAAAGAATTAGATTTTTCGGTTTGCAACGTAAGGGAAAAATATAACCGATTGGAAAGCAATAACTTTTTGTTACCCGTATCTGAACAGGTCAAACAGATGTTGTGCACAATACGTTGGACGGGAAAGTAATAAAAATAAAAAACGGAGCTAAAAAAAGACATTGTTTTACCATCAGGCGTTGCGCAAGAAAAAATGTGGATCAGAAACTTTTTAATGCTTTGGTCAGTCGAAGAGAGCTTTTTATACAAATCGGAATTAATGGGAGATTGCTACAAGTTCAAACTGGATATGGAACGATAAATTTATGGTGAAGTTATTTGAATACTAACTAAGGTACAATAATTTTGTAATTTTTTTTTTTTCTTGTGTAAATTATATTGTAGAGTAAAAGTGTTATTAAGAATATTATTTTAATAATTACAGTAATGCTTTTTTTTCATTTGAAATGTTCAGTTCAACTTTTATAAATTATTTAGAATCTTTAATGTTGTTCAATTTATTTAATTTGAATTTTAGATTAGGTTTGGAAGCTTGGTTTAGAAATTACATATGATAATTTATTTGAGAAATAATTTTAAGCGTATTATATATAAATTATATAGTAAAGTAAAAGTATTATTAATAATTACAGTAATGACTTTTTTTCTCATTTGAAATGTTCTGTTCAACGTTTACAAATTATTTAGAATGTTTAATATTATTCTATGCACAGGCTGTTTAATTTATTAAATTTCAATTTCAGACTCGGTTTACAAGCTTTACGATAATTTATTTGAACTTCGTAAATATTGGTTTTAATGTTAATTATTTCGCTCGCTTATGCGATCCATTATTACTTTCTGTAAATAAATTAATAATAACTGCGCTAAGCAAAATTATACCAAATGCAAGCAACGCGAAGAAATATACACAATATCCATTTAAAGTGCTTTTTAAAAAATAATTTCCCACTCAAGTTATACCTTTTTTTTTACTATATTCTCAAAAATCTGCAGTTCAATACCGATCATAATTCCTACAATTACCAAATCTTCGCCAATAATTAATACTTACACATTTCTTTTTTACTATATTCTCAAAAATCTGTAATCCAACACCCATCATAATTTCTACAATTGCCAAATCACATTCAGTAATTAATACTAAATTTCTACCCAAGTTTTTTTTTTCTTTACTATATTTTCAAAAATCTATATCCCAATACCAACTAAACACCGATCATAATTTCTCTAATTGCAAAATGTTTGCTAATAATTAATACTAAATTCCCACTGAAGTTTTTTTTTTTTTTACTCTATTCTAAAAAATCTACAGTCCAACACCGATCATAATTTCTATAATTACCAAATCACCTCCAATAATTAATACCAAATTCCCACCCAAGATATGTCTTTTTTTTACTCTATTCTAAAAAATCTGCAATCCAACACCGATCATAATTTCTATAATTACCAAATGTCCACCAATAATTAATACCAAATTCCCACCCAAGATATGTTTTTTTTTACTCTATTTTAAAAATTCTCAATCCAACACCGATCATAATTTCTATAATTACCAAATGTCCACCAATAATTAATACAAAATTCCCAAGATATGTCTTTTCTTTACTCTATTCTAAAAAATCTGCAATCCAACACCGATCATAATTTCTATAATTACCAAATTTCCACCAGTAATTAATACCAAATTCCCACCCAAGATATGTCTTTTTTTACTCTATTCTAAAAAATCTGCAATCCAACACCGATCATAATTTCTATAATTACCAAATGTCCACCAATAATTAATACAAAATTCCCATCCAAGATATGTCTTTTCTTTACTCTATTCTAAAAAATCTGCAATCCAACACCGATCATAATTTCTATAATTACCAAACCACCTCCAATAATTAACACTAAATTTCTATCGAAGTTATATATTTTTTTTTTACAATATTCTCAAAAATCAACAGTCCAACACCGATCATAATTTCTACAATTACCAGCTGCAATAATTACCCCAAAATTCCCACGGATACGAAACCCAAATACCAACATTCACCGAAACTTAGGTTTTCTCTGTATAATCGTGCCCGGTAGGATCAGCAACAGCAACAACAACAAGAACGCCGAGAGAACCAACCCTGACTACGACACAACTGCAACGAACAGGTAGTTGTAAGTTGGTACGCCAGTAATAGAGGACGAATTCGAATCGTACCGCCCAACCAAACCGATATATCTATCAGTCTGATGTCTGAGGAGTTTCCACAAACACGCCAGCTCGATCTGATAAATGAGCACGAGATTAATTAATTAATTAATTAACGCAGGTTCAACTTGACACTGGCATCCCCAACGCGATGATCTTTGGCACGAAACTTGAACTAACCAGCCGAGATATCACTTAAGCTTTCATGGCTACGTATGATTTGCTGATTATGAAACTGTACGCGGAATTTACAGTATCCGTTTTGGAATTGATACGATTGCAGCGAGGAGATCGTTGCGCTTTTGTTAAATTAACGCCGGAAGGGCTGCTTTTTATCGAATGTTTATGATCGTTTGTTATTGAAATTTTATTTAACTTGTGTATATATTATTTAATTTAGAAGTAGAAGTCTAGTTTCTGAGTTGAACGGTGTGTTTATTTTTTACGTTGATCTGTATCTCTGCTGTAACGTGGTAATGTATCTCGTTGGAATGGTAGATTGAATCTTTTTTTATGTTGAGACGTGTCTGCTTGTAATGTTGTTAGGTATCTAATTTTCCACGATTGTAAAATATTTTCCACGACTGTAAAATATTTTCCAAGTCTGTAAAATTTTTTCCAAGTCTATAAATATATTTTCCACGCCTGTAAAATATTCTCCAAGTCTGTAAAATATTTTCCAAGTCTATAAATATATTTTCCATGTCTGTAAAATATTTTCCATGACTGTAAAGGAATATTTCTGAAAGGAATATTTTCCAAGTCTATAAATATATTTTCCACGACATTAAAATATTTTCCACAACAGTAAAATATTTTTCATGTGTGTAAAATATTTTTCAAGTCTATAAATATATTTTCCATGTCTGTAAAATATTTTCCAAGTCTGTAAATATATTTTCCGCGTCTGTAAAATATTTTCCATGTGTGTAAAATATATATTTAAAGATTTGTTTCTCTCTTTTCAAATGTCTATTATTCTAATTTCCTCGATACAAATAGATATACTTTACATTAATTCGCCTAAAAAAACTAAGAATGCAATGGCTTCTTTCCAAAAAGTAGTCCAACTATCCCAGACTTATCCTATGCACGACAATTTATAATAAATATTATTACAATTCTAAGGTGTTCTTTGACAAAAATAGGATTCCCTCTCATAATTATTTTACGAAGAATTATACTCGAAATTTATCACCCTTTATGTCTGAAAGACTGAACAAAGCCCGACTTACTCACTTGGTAACTGAGGACCAAAGTCGTCCTTATTCTAACAAATACCCTAATACATAGATATCTCCAAAAACTGAACTCCAGCCAGCAGAGTTCTGTGCCTGCAGAAGCTTAGTTCATGCCCTACATTCGTTAAGTCGATTTAGGCTTTAAACTTTATTGTTCGAGCTCTCTGTCGTACCAAGAAATTATAAGTGTAATATATTTTTCATTACGCTCCAACGTTAAGACTTTAAGTTAAAATTATACGAAGAAATTTTCAACAATTTTATTTTCCCATACTTTTTAAAAAGTAGGACAAACGATCTAATAATTTTTTACATCTTTATTGCAAGCAAATTTAAATCGACAGCAGGAGGAAAATAATTTCTAAATAACAAATCTCATTTATTAAAAATATCTTTCTAATATTCCTTTATTCAGGAATTTATAAAAGTTTTCTTTTATCGAGTACAAGATCTACACTGTGTTTCTATTCTCACCGATTATTAAATAACAATCATATACAATAATTTATAAACACATTTTTAACATTGTCATTTTCAAAAATATAAATTTTAAAAAGAGTCTCCTCTAAAATTTAGATTCCTCTAAATTCTATCACTATCAATGCCAGTAAGTGATATGTAAATTACGAATGGAAACGTAATTGTTAGTTATTAAAATACTCCACACATCCATAGATATTTAATAGAATTATATTTTATAGTTATTAAAATACTCCACATATTATTAGAATTATATATTATAGTTATTAAAATACTCATATTAATAGAATTATATATTATAGTTATTAAAATAGTCCACACATCTATAGATATTTAATAGAATAATATATTATAATTATTAAAATACTCCACACATCTATAGATATTTAATAGAATTATATATTATAGTTATTAAAATACTCCACACATCTATAGATATTTAATAGAATTATATATTATAGTTATTAAAATACTCTACACATCCATAGATATTAAATAGAATTATATATTACAGTTATTAAAATATTCTACATATTAATAAAATTATATATTATAGTTATTAAAATACTCCAAATATTAATAGACCTATATATTATACCTATTAAAATACTCCACACACAGAGTTTCTATTTGTAATTTACATATCACTGGCTGGCGTTCATACCGACAGAGTTCTGGAATCTATAGACATTTAATACAATTATCAGCTGACAAAATTGATTACGAAGCTGCACGAATGCAATTTTTGACCCGGCTTCGAATAGAAAACTACCCAGGCAACTAAAAGAATGCACAGCTGAAAAAAAAGGAATTGTATCAATGTATCCGTTGATCGGATTCCTGTGCGTCTGCACGTTATTGTTAGAGGACACGCGGAGAATCTATATAATAATCGTTTTCAATTCGCCGATTCCCCTTGACTTTCGTAAAGCCAATAGCCATGGAACAAAGACAACCAACGGATATTGCCTCGCAGTTTGGCAATTTCCCAACAACGATTCCTCGATTTTCACCATTTTGATTTGACTCTTTTTTTTTTTGCAACTTTGATGGCCGCCTTTTTTCCTCTCTTTTCACTGTCCATTACAAAAAGAAAAAACAAATAAATAAAAACCAATCACGTGATTCGATTTACGTATCGGGTTGTTGCGTGAATTCTGCTTTTAACTTTTCAGCGCGAGGAAAATGATATTCTGGTTTATAAGGAATTTTGAATTTTGAACAGAGATTTCTGTCAGCTTATCGTTGATCAGGAATCGAGAGGAATTTTTGAAATGTTTGAATTACCTTGCGAACAAAAATTGCGACGCGGTTTGTCGAATATTTAGAAACGTTAAGAAATTTTCAGTTACGCTAAATTGTATTAACGTGGTCTTTTATTTTATTAAGAAATTGAATATTCTACGGTGACTTCCCCTGTGTATTTTAAAAAATTGTTTTTATCTACACCCCTATTTAGTTTCGATCCCTATGTTTGTAATTCTCGTTACTCCATCTTCTTCTGTACTTAATTAATTTCAGAGTTATCACTGTGATCGTTAACAAATATTATTTTTATAGGGTAGTTTCCCAACAGCAGAGATTTCGTTACAGTATCTAGCTCTCGTTTTGAAAATGAAAGTTGCAAATCTGTAGAAATACATATCTATTTTTTTCTTTCTTCCACTCGTTTACTCTCCAACAAATTAAAAATTTAATTTCCGAAGAAAATTATACACGTCGTCAGACATTAAAATTATTATTTACTAAAATCATCCCCTATATTACTTTACAGCCTTCTTTTCCCCACCTTCTTCGATACTCAATTAATTTCAGAATTCTTACTATGATCGTTAACAAATATTATTTTTCTAGGCTAGTTACCCAACACCAAAGATCCTATTAAAGCACATGTAGCTCTCGTTTTGAGACCAAGCTTCGTTTCAAAACTGAACATCTTTTTATCAAGAGTCGGCAAAAAAAAAAAAAAAAAATGTTAACCCCCGGTTACAAGCATACTTAACGACATATTAATTCATTATCCTTACTTTCGACTTCTATATTACTCTACGACCCTCTTTTCTCCACCTTCTTCGATACTCAATTAACACGTTGACTGCCACGGGGGCCACCGGTGACCGGCACTCGACTTGGCTACAGCGCCATGGGTGCCACCGGTGACCGGCGACGCGACCAATAGCAAAATACATAATTAGAGTAAATATAGATACTGATAAATTTTGAAACAATACCACAGTTACTATAATGGTTCGAAGAAATTAACACTAAACCTACCGACGATTAAACTATACCTGCTTGTATCAAAGAAATTAGAATAATAGATACTTGGAAAAATACACAATGCTAGAGAAACAAATCTTTGAGCATATATTTTACGGAAAATCACAAAAAAATATTCAATAGTGCACCGTTAATAATTTATAAACTTTGGACAAGAAATTACGAAACGGTCATTTGACCGCTTTGGTAGGTTTAGTGTTAATGTCATAAAGGACACGCAAAAATAATTTTATTCGTACAAGGAAAATATACATATTTGTTCTCATCATAATACACATCGCATAATAAGAAATTCGTGTTGGCGCCATCGGCAAACCAAGTAAAACGCGCGCGGCAGTCAACGTGTTAATTTCAGAATTATTACCGTGACTGTTAACAAATATTATTTTTCTAGAGTAGTTTCCCACCACAGAGCTTCGTTTTGAAGATTAGAATCGCAAACGCGCAGAAACACATATCCCTTTTTCTCTCCTTTTTACCAAGAATCCACAAAAAAAAAGAAAAAAAAAATATATTAACCCTTGTTCCAAGCACTTTTAACGACATATTCATTCACTATCCTTACTTTCGACTCCTATATTACTCCACAACCCTCTTCCACGCTCCTATTCGCGATTTTACATTAATCGTCCGACAACAATGAAGGCTGCCAAAACGCGTGGCAGTCACGCGCGCAATTAAAAAGCGTAGCGGGTCTGAACGCTTCGATTCTTCCCAACGGGACGATGAAAAGCGAGTTGTCAGGAGCAGGTACGCAAGTGTTCCTCGGTTCGAATCTTAATTTACCTGTCTATTCAGGTTTCAATCAACGAAACGTAGGAGGCTCGCGGCACGCATTTTCACCCCCTCTTGCACACGCGATCCACGCGCTCGCGTACCGGAAAGGGTTCGCCTGTCCTGGCAGACGATACTTCGGAAACTCTTTCGTGACAGCTCGTTAATTCGCCAATTGCGTTACCGTTTGACAGCGCGCGATAATTGCAAGTGTCAAACTAATCGAACGATACGCGCGCTCGTCGGAGGATCTTAAGCGGAACGAATCCATTTGGATAATGCTAAGCGACGCGTCGCAAAACAAAATGGTTCCTTCGTAAAGAGGAGAGAGGGGAGGCTCGCTTGTGTTATTAAAGCGCTTTTTTTTTTAGAGAAACGACTGCGCTGAGAGGTTCTTTTTGGTTCTCGTGTGTTAGAATTGATGCGAGTTTCTTCGTTTAGGAGAATTTTTAGAGCGTGAGTATGGGGTGGGTGGGTTGTTCGAGGAGAGAAGGTACTGTGTTATTGGTTTTTTTATATTTTTGGTGCGATGGGATATTAAGGAGGCATTTGGAATGTGTATGAATAATTGTTTGTGGAGTATTAATGTTAAAAGTAAGCGGCGAAAATATTTTGCAATCGTGGAAAGTGTTTTACAATCATGGATGATATTTTACAGGCATGGAAAATATTTTACAATGATGGAAAATATTTTACAGACATGGAAAATAAATATACAACCATGGAAAATATTTTAGAATGATGGAAAATATTTTACAATCATGGAAAATATTTTACAATCACGGAAAATATTATACAATCGTGGAAAGTATTTTAGAATCATGGAAAGTGTTTTATAATCGTGGAAAATATTTTACAGACATGGAAAATAAATATACAATCATGGAAAATATTTTACAGACGTGGAAAATATTATACTATCATGGAAAACATTTTAGAATGATGGAAAATATTTTACATTAAGGAAAATATTTTACAATCACGGAAAATATTATACAATCGTGGAAAGTATTTTAGAATCATGGAAAGTGTTTTATAATCATGGAAAATATTTTACACACATGGAAAATAAATATACAATCATGGAAAATATTTTACAATCACGGAAAATATTATACAATGGTGGAAAATATTTTACAATCATGGAAAATGAATATACAATCACGGAAAATATTTTACAGTCATAGAAAATATTTTACAATGCTGGAAAATGTTATACCACGATGGAAAGTATTTTACAATCGTGAAAAATATTTTACAATCATGGAAAATGAATATGCAATCACGAAAAATATTTTACAGTCATAGAAAATATTTTACAATGCTGGAAAATGTTATACCACGATGGAAAGTATTTTACAATCGTGGAAAATATTTTACAATCATGGAAAATTTTTTTTCAGTCATAGAAAATATTTTACAATGGTGGAAAATGTTATACCATGATGGAAAGTATTTTACAATCGTGGAAAATATTTTACAGTCATGAAAAATATTATACGATGATGGAAAATATTTTACAGTCATGAAAAATATTATACGACGATGGAAAATATTTTACAGTGATGTAAAATATTATGCAATCATGGATAGATATTTGAAAAAAATATAAAATGCAAGGGAAGTAGATCTTTATTCATATTAGTAACAGAGAACCGCGAAACAGTTCTTTAAACCGCCCCATCGCGAATTAATAGAATTTTTATGAGAAGCTGCAAACTAGTAATCTGGACCACTTCGGTAGTTCTACTGTTAACACATTCCCCACCACGGACGTGAATTTACGTCTTTGCAAATTCTTTCACTGATTGCGGTTGGCGTGAATTCACGTTTTTACGAATTCTCTTCTTGGTTGCGGCCGACGTAAACTTACTTCCTTAAAAATTCTGCCTCTGTATGTCGCAGCGTTATAATTAGACTGCAGATTTTTATGCAAATTTATACTTTTGAGAACACAGTGAAAAAGGGTAGAAGTTCGGTAGAAACTCTACGGAGTAATATAAAAACCACTATAATGTAGATATTTTGCATATTTTTTCATATCACGTGCATTGCGTGCAATTCTGCGCATTTAAATTTCCTATAAATACACAAAAATCCGCAGTCCGATTACAATAATTTCCTCGGGAACGAATATCGCGGCGGGTAGACGGAAAAATAATCCACACAATTACCTAATCCCACCGGCATAATAATTATTTCGCGTAATTCGTTAAAATTCCAAGCCACTCGTTATTTTTCTCGAATTAGTGTGGTATTTAATTTCTTAACCTTCCAGGCTTCAAAAAAATCTGAAAAAATTCTGCAACACTTATCCAAGTCTCCGATCTAATATATAATCGTTCCTTCAAGAAACAGAGCCTGGGTTTTCTCTCAGTAGCCCGAATTCTGTCTGCTTATCAGAGAAATTGCAATTGTTTACAGTTTTTCACTTTCACTTCAAAATTCTTAAATTAATCATTTTTATAGATGTATCGTGGTATCATTACAGTAATGCAATAATCAAATTCAATAGTACAATTTTTTAAAAATATAGATACAGTAGTTTTTAACTTCTAAGTCACACAAAGCCATAGAGGGTTAAATAATGGAACTGGTTAACACTAAAATTTCCCAAAACGGTTTGTAATTTTTCGTACAAATTATATAAATTTGCAATGATTTAATTTGAGGAATTTTTCGTGATTTTCAGCGAAAAATACAGAGAATATGTATTTTTTTTTCTTTTGGAATACCTATCATTTTTATTTCTTCGATTACAAAAAGGTTTAGCGTTAACGAAGCAAATCCAATAATTGCGACGATGGATGCGATTATTTTATTTCTTTTTATATTAGTATAAGTTTTGTAATTTTTATTTATTCGGTATAAGAAGCGATATTTCTTAAATCCACACAAATTTAAATAGCAGACCTTTCCAACATTCATCACTTTTGGAAACGATGCGTCTTCAGCTAATCGTAATTTTCACCGAGGCCTTATTTTCCTAAAGAAAAAGGTTCATCCGAAAGTTTCTAAAAGCAAACCTTTCCCGCGTCGTAACAAAAATCCCCGAGAGCGTAAATTTGCTCGCGATAAGACACCGGCCCCACGTTCGTCCCAATTATCCCATGAAAAATAAATTAACTGTACCCTTTCAAACCAATATAACTTTCATATATAAAAATCTTTTTATCATTTATCTTGTGTGCGTGTATGACTGAGTGCGCGTGCGTGATGAATGTACCTAACGAACTGTAACGGTTATGTGTGGTATGAACTACAAAACGAGCGTGGCCAAAGTAACATTGCTGTAAAGAATTATATAAAATATATATCATAAAGTAATATAAAATAGAATGGCATTTTATTTCCCCAAACTCGAGTGTTCACGATCCTGAGCGTGCTGGGTAATACCAAATTCCAAAGATAATTTTAACAAATTCTTTCGTGCAACGCTATTTTTCAAGTTATAGCGCTGCACGCGTGAACCACCCTTCAGAATTTAAACAAGAAACAATAAGTACCGTATCAAGAAGCGATATTTCTTAATTTCACACAAATTTAAACAGCAGACCTTTCCGACATTCATCACTTTTGGAAACGATGCGCCGTCCTCAGCTAATCGTAATTTTCACCGAGGATTTATTTTCCTAAAGAAAAAGGTTCATCCGAAAGTTTCTAAAAGCAAACCTTTCCACGCGTCGTAACAAAAATGCCCGAGAGCGTGAATTTGCTCGCGATAAGACACCAGCACCACGCTCGTCCCAATTATCCCGTGGATTTCACTACATTACGATTAATCAGCGTAAAATTCGAGCGGCACGCGATCGCCTTGTTAAATATCCGACGAGCCACGGCTGGTACACGAGCACACCGGTTCGCTCGATGATCGGTCAATTTCGCGAACGCTCATTCATCGATGGAATTCGATTGGCCGCATTCGCGTATACGAAATTTTAATTAACGAACTGCCGTCGCCCCGGCGCAAAAACGGTCGAATAAAGTTACGCTTCGTGAAAGGCTATTAGCCGGGGCAAAACGTTCCCCGCGGTACGTTTCGCAAAAAGCGAACCACGGACGTTGTGTCTGGCCGCGCGCCGCCGTCGTGTCGCTCCTCGCTCCTCGCCAACCCTCGCCGATGGTTTCCATCCCTCGGCGGGCGAACGCTCGTCAGCAGCCCGCGATCCGGCCTCATCGAGAAATTAACATAGAGTAATTATCCGGTCGAATCATATTCCAACGTGTAATAGGGGCCGACGGGATGCGCGACAGAAAATTAATATTTTATTAAGTCGCCTATTAAACTCGGATTAAACGAGAAGCACGTTGCATGTTACACGTTGGATATTGTGGTTGTTCATGTTTTTTTGCTTACTTCTTTTTTATTGGTCGAATCGGAGGAAAATGAGTTTAGAGCGGTTCTAACAAGTTGGAGAGGGTTGGGAAATGTGTTGGAGTTTAAAGTTTGAGGGAAATAATAGGGTAAGTTCGGGGTTGGACCAGTTTGTAGAAAGAGGATATTGTGGTTTTTTTTTATTTCTGGTGTTTTGGGGAGAGGAAAGCGTGAGTGATTTGGAATATATGAAAGAGTTGAGGAGCAATTGATTAATTAAAAGCATTAATAAGAATTGAATATTTTTGTACTTCTGCATAGGTGGAAATTATTTTCGTGGATACTAAATTTGGAAAATATGAAAGAGTAAGAGATTAACTAATCAGAAGAGTAAAACTGCACGCTGCGACAAATATGAAAAAAAAAGAAAATAGTAGAGGTACCGAATATGAAACTCCAAATATCATTTAATACGAATTGAACA
>SMSQ01021648.1:0-24111 GCA_019453375.1 Ctenoplectra terminalis | reverse complement strand
TAAATTCGTAATTAACACCTATTTAATTCGTACATCAATAATAAAAAATTGTTTCAATCTTAAAAATCTTCCTTTTGACTAAATTCTTATTCTGATCCGATTCGTTTCAGTCTACCCTATTTGCAAAACCATACAAAATTTAAATACTCACTTAATTTCGCGTTTACATTAATTAAAATACTATTATTAAAATCACTAGCAGTGCAAGCTAAGTAAGATACTTTAATCCTCTATAATCGTTGTTTTTGTTGCACATAAGAGAAAAAAAAATGATACACGATTACAGTTTCTCAGTTTGATCTAAAAAAAAAAAAAAAAATAGAAACTAACTACTATAAACAGCCTTCTTAATCCCAGGCCAATGATATACTAACAAAATATAATAATTAAAAGTATTAAAATGATAAAAAGATATTTTTAGAAATGTTTTAAAGATAAGTAAAATGACAAAGAATATTTAACGCTTAAAAAAAACTATTTAAACAAAAATGAAAGAAAAGAAAAAACCACATAGCTCTCACATCAATTAAAAACTACCATAAATAATGAGAAATGCATAATGCATTTACAAAAACTGAACTTTTAAGTATGCTTTATGGCAAATAGTGATTATCGTGATCTTTATCCGTGCCAGCTCCTACATAAAAAATATATAAATATATATTACAAATATGAGTTTTGCATAAATCCGTGTGCCATAAAAAATTTTCTCCCCCCCAATCTCGACACGCATACCACTTTACTTGCCACCCCTATTTTATAGGAAACAAAATTTTCGTTCAACACCAAAACAGAACAACATTGTACTCGTATGAAAACAAGCCGGTTTATATCAATCTGCTCGGCTTCGTCAACCGTGCCACGCACACGAGCTTAACCATAGACTGTAATTTATATTATCGTTTGATAAGTGTAAGTACAATGCGCTATCCGTGGTGCGCTGGTATGCGCGATAAAAACCTTGCCTGCAATCCACGATACGGCCTCTTTCTTCTAATAACTGGTTGAAATAGTGACTAGAGACTCGCGGTTTGATAAGCCAGAATTTTTTAATGCTCGTAAAAGGTTTAAGGAAACGCTGTACGCTCTTTGTACGACTCTGTTAGACAAACGTAAATACGAATCTATTTGTTTCCTAGAACTAGATGCAATAATGTAACGGATTTTATGCGCGATAAAAGTTTCTCGGCGTGCGTACAGTGGTTATTAAACGCTCGATGGAAACGCGAGACTGTAATTAGAAAATATATAACTGTTCGCGATACCTTGTGGATTGGAAAGCCATGGTTGGCGTATTGATTGGGTTTAGCATTTCGGGACATCACTTTGATACTTTAACCCTTTGGGGTCTACCGCCCCATATATGAGCCGCTCAGTGCACAAATCGATTAACTCGATGAAACAGAAAGTTGAGAAATGCGATGAAATAATGTACATTGTTCTTTAAAATTCCCTTTATAATGTAAATTAAAATGTATACTGTATTGGGTTGTCCGGAAAGTTGGTGCCGATTTTCGGTAGGTGCCATTAGAACAGGTCCTCAATATGTCGGAATGATTGAAAACAAATGACACGCGTACATATTCTAAAAAGTGACAATTCAGGCATCTTTGGATAAAAGTTTTAGTTAAGATACATTCATTTTCGTTAATTTTATAAGCTATTAACGGTAGAACTACCGACAAAATTATCGAAGGAATGTACAAAAGTTAAGTAAATTAAAATAGCTTAAAAAGTTACTTAATATAAATAAAAAAAATTGATATTTTTAATTTTTTTGCCATTATTATTTTTTAAACCCTAAGAATGGCATCATATTTCCGGCTACCGTTTTGATCACTGTCAGTGTCCACTAGTCAGTGGACAACTAGTCGCAGCGACCGACAAGCGAAAAACGCGCCGTCCATATTGATGGATTCGTCCGAGAGCGCGCCGCAGTCAAAGGGTTAACTAATAATTACTGTAGATGAATCGTGGTATCACTACAGTAAGACAGTNAAAAAAAAAAAAAAAATAGAAACTAACTACTATAAACAGCCTTCTTAATCCCAGGCCAATGATATACTAACAAAATATAATAATTAAAAGTATTAAAATGATAAAAAGATATTTTTAGAAATGTTTTAAAGATAAGTAAAATGACAAAGAATATTTAACGCTTAAAAAAAACTATTTAAACAAAAATGAAAGAAAAGAAAAAACCACATAGCTCTCACATCAATTAAAAACTATCATAAATAATGAGAAATGCATAATGCATTTACAAAAACTGAACTTTTAAGTATGCTTTATGGCAAATAGTGATTATCGTGATCTTTATCCGTGCCAGCTCCTACATAAAAAATATATAAATATATATTACAAATGTGAGTTTTGCATAAATCCGTGTGCAATAAAAAATTTTCTCCCCGTCAATCTCGACACGCATACCACTTTACTTGCCACCCCTATTTTATAGATAACAAAATTTTCGTTCAACACCAAAACAGAACAACATTGTACTCGTATGAAAACAAGCCGGTTTATATCAATCTGCTCGGCTTCGTCAACCGTGCCACGCACACGAGCTTAACCATAGACTGTAATTTACATTATCGTTTGATAAGTGTAAGTACAATGCGCTATCCGTGGTGCGCTGGTATGCGCGATAAAAACCTTGCCTGCAATCCACGATACGGCCTCTTTCTTCTAATAACTGGTTGAAATAGTGACTAGAGACTCGCGGTTTGATAAGCCAGAATTTTTTAATGCTCGTAAAAGGTTTAAGGAAACGCTGTACGCTCTTTGTACGACTCTGTTAGACAAACGTAAATACGAATCTATTTGTTTCCTAGAACTAGATGCAATAATGTAACGGATTTTATGCGCGATAAAAGTTTCTTGGCGTGCGTACAGTGGTTATTAAACGCTCGATGGAAACGCGAGACTGTAATTAGAAAATATATAACTGTTCGCGATACCTTGTGGATTGGAAAGCCATGGTTGGCGTATTGATTGGGTTTAGCATTTCGGGACATCACTTTGATACTTTAACCCTTTGGGGTCTACCGCCCCATATATGAGCCGCTCAGTGCACAAATCGATTAACTCGATGAAACAGAAAGTTGAGAAATGCGATGAAATAATGTACATTGTTCTTTAAAATTCCCTTTATAATGTAAATTAAAATGTATACTGTATTGGGTTGTCCGGAAAGTTGGTGCCGATTTTCGGTAGGTGCCATTAGAACAGGTCCTCAATATGTCGGAATGATTGAAAACAAATGACACGCGTACATATTCTAAAAAGTGACAATTCAGGCATCTTTGGATAAAAGTTTTAGTTAAGATACATTCATTTTCGTTAATTTTATAAGCTATTAACGGTAGAACTACCGACAAAATTATCGAAGGAATGTACAAAAGTTAAGTAAATTAAAATAGCTTAAAAAGTTACTTAATATAAATAAAAAAAATTGATATTTTTAATTTTTTTGCCATTATTATTTTTTAAACCCTAAGAATGGCATCATATTTCCGGCTACCGTTTTGATCACTGTCAGTGTCCACTAGTCAGTGGACAACTAGTCGCAGCGACCGACAAGCGAAAAACGCGCCGTCCATATTGATGGATTCGTCCGAGAGCGCGCCGCAGTCAAAGGGTTAACTAATAATTACTGTAGATGAATCGTGGTGTCACTACAGTAAGACAGTAATCAAATTTAACACATTGCATGCGGGTATATTTCGTCGCGGACTTACGCGCGTAGCGGCCATTTCTTCGCGAATTTCGCGGAAGTTTGGTCGTTCAGTAAAATCGCAATAAATCGATAACTACTTCGTTTTCCTCAACGAAACTTTTTTTATTTTACACTTAAATATATGCTCTATGATTATTAAAAAAAAAAAAAAAAAAAAAAACACTATACATACTTACAATGCCTATCGTATTTATACGGTATCCGGTCTCCAGCACAAATCTACTAAATACGTACTTTTACGTGACCCGCGGTCCAGTGACAGATTGCAAAACACGTAAAAGTACGTTTCCCGCATGCAATGTGTTAATAGTGCAGTGGTAACTAAACAAGAATTAATTTTTTAAAATATAGATACTTTAGTTTGTAACTTTTAAGGATCGTAGGATCCTTTCATAGCAATTATCAGTTAAAAAATTTTCGAATAAAAGTGAAAAACCGTAATCAGTCGTAGTTCTTTCTCTAATAAGCAGACAAAATTCAGGCTACAGAGGGTTGACCAAGTAAAATATCTAACTTAACCCTCTATAGCACCATGTGACTTAGAACTTACAACTTCGATTTTATTTACTTGTCATTGCACTATTCAATTATATTATTCCACCACTATTATGAATTAGGTATTATGATATTTACAACAGCTAGAAGTTCAACAATTCTTTAATTAAACCGAGAAACTGTAATTAATTTTAATTTCTTTCTCGCAACCGAACAGAATTCCGCCTATAGGGGGCTAAGAAAATTAATAGAAACGGTAACAATAATAATTTGTCATCAGCACGTTTTCGTATTTTTTATACGATTGTAAACAAACTCAATTACTCATAAATAAAGTGTGAAAGCGTAAAATTGCACAAAATGTATGTAATATGAAAAAATATACAAAATGTCCAAATTATTGCAAATTTTATATCAAGCAGCTGAAAACATTTTTTACCAAAGTTCCACCCTTGTTTCTTACACTATCAAGAATATAAGTCCGCATAAAAATCCACGGTCTACTCATAAAACATATTGCTCACGGATCGGAGAGAAATTCAGTTCTCACTGTATCATTCACAATAAATAGTTTCATTTCTGCGCTTTGTTCTACGGAATTTTGATTGGCAATAATCATATAGAGACGCGACCAATTTCATTCTCACTCGTACGACTTAAAAATTTCCTTAAAATCTTTTCACGTATCTTTTAAGAAATATCTAAACCACTGTAATTCGTAAATAATGTGTTGATAGTCGAGTATTTGCGGTTTTATGTACTCAAAATTGAGGTTGGAGAAAAATGTGTGCTTATCGGCTATAAACTTGTAACTTTCTGACATACCTACGCTTACCACGATAAAATGAGAAATCCTAAAGAAATTCTTGGTTTGATAAAATAATGCAAACATCGTTTAAAACAAAATCGAACGGAGCAACGATCGTCGTTAAAATCGTGTATACGATTAGAAGGGGTAGAAAAATATGGAGAACGATGGTGATACTGTAAGTTTTACGACGAGAACGAGGCGTCTTGCTCGGCTTCCGACTTCACGAAATTTTACCTCGAAACCGGTAAAAACACGGTCCCCTTCGAACGTTTCCCAACCGGTTGGAAAATAAGAAAAACATTCGCATGGTACACGATAGCGCGGATAAGCTTGCAGATAAGCTTTCCTTCTTTTTGCTCTATCCTCGCGCGTACGGTCAGATGTAAATGCGCATGGAAAAGGGTTGAGATTTACGGCCACCCTGGAAGGTCTCAACCGCGTGTGGATAAGATTTAAGAAGAGAGAAAAGGAGCATGCGAACTGGATGGGTATGTACCGTGAACTGGGGGAACATTGGCAGGCTTGTGTAACATTTTGCTGTGTAATATAAAAATTGAAATGGTTTATGTTCGGTTTGAATTGGCTTGTTATAACGCATCTTTTATTGTTTTATTAGAAATATGAAGGTATGGATGGATAGAGGCGAATTGGATAATTTTCTTTTGACGGTGAAAGAATAATAGTAATTTGGAAGGTTAAGTTTTTATAGAGTTCGTAATTAATAATAAATTAATAATTATTGTATTTCGTAATAATAAGATTAATATTAAATAAATTGGTAATTAATATACACTTAATTTGAATATTAATGATAAATAATTGTTTTAAATTTAAATGAGTATTGGTAGTTTAAATATGTACCTAACTTCGTATTTAGGATAGATCGAGATCAGTAGGATAATTTTATTTTAATAGTGAAAGAATAATAGTAAAAATTTAGGTGGTTAACTGTTTATTATAAATTTGTAATTAATACCCATTTAATTTGAATATTAGTAATGAATAATTGTGTTAAATTTAAATAAGTATCGCTAGTTTAAGCATGTACCTATTTTCGCATTTTCCGTCCTTTTCTCTTCCATATTTTCCCATTAATGTAGAATTATATTGCTTTCTTTTAATAGTGAAAAAATAATAGTCAAAATTCAGAAGGTTAACTTTCTATTATAAATTCTTAATCAATACCTGTTTAATTTTAATATTAGTAGTGAATAATTGTGTTAAATTTAAATAAGTACCTAATTTCGCGTTTAGAATAGCTCGAAGCGAATCGAATAATTTTCTTTTAATAGTGAAAGAATAATAGTCAAAATTTAGAACGTTAACTTTCTATTATGAATTCATAATAATAAATAACTGTGTTAAATTTAAATAAGTACCTAATTTCGCGTTTAGAATACATCGAGGCGATTCGGATAATTTTCTTTTAATAGTGAAATAATAATAGTCAAAATTTAGAACGTTAACTTTCTATTATGAATTCATAATAATAAATAACTGTGTTAAATTTAAATAAGTACCTAATTTCGCGTTTAGAATACATCGAGGCGATTCGGATAATTTTCTTTTGACAGTGAAAGAATGATATTAAAAATTTAGAAAGTTAACTTTTTATTATAAATTGGTAATTAATACACATTTAATTTGATTATTAATAACAAATAACCATTTTAAATTTCAATGCGTACCTAATTTCGTGTTTAGAATAGATCAAGACGAACCGAATCATTTCCTTTCGATAGTGAAATAATAATAGTCGATATTTAGAAAGTTAGCTTTTTAGTATAAATTCTATTAAACCAAAATACAATACTAATTAAACTAATATACAATTCTGTTAAACTAAAATAAATATCGCTAATTTACACAAGTACCTAATCTCTCCTTTTCCATCTTTTTCTCTCCCCTATTTCCCCATTAACACAAACCAACGATACGACTCCCTTTCCAACCTTACCATTTCTCCATTAAAAAAAAAAAAACAAACAAACACTTCAACATATCCCCAAGTACATACTACCTTCTTTCCAAAAACTATTAGAACCATCCCGAACCCCCTATATTATACAATGAAAATATTTTTTAATCCAGCCAAATACAAAAATCTAAATATCCTCAGACAAAGAACATACGTGGTCTTAGTCCACTTTCGTAATCACCGGCACAATTATCTCCCCGGTCCGTGAGCCACGATAATGACACGAAGTACAAAGTAGCTTGACAAACGACCCGGCTTCCAGTCGACGCAAAAATCGATCATTTCTACCGGATCTTGGCTCTACAGCGCCGTATACACGCATGAGGCTCGCGACCACCATGAAGATCCCGAGGAGGCTGCGGATAAGGTCAGGACGCGGAGCTTGGTACAAGGAGGGGCGAGAGGAGTCGGAAAGAGGACAGGAGTCGCGGAGGTAGAGGCAAGGGCAAGTTCGGTCAGGATCAAAGAGATTCGAAAGAGAGGAGAGTGTCGGCGGCGTCCCATTAGCTCCCAGAGACGACAACCAGCTCGTATCTTGGAGAGCTGGCCGTGCACCGATACACCGATGCACCGACCGTTCCTGTACCATGTCTCTTTCTCTCTCTTTGTCTCTCATAAATATGAAACGTGTGGACTTATGATGCTCGTCCGCGATGACGAATTGAACAAGGACACCCTAGCGCCGGATATTTGCTCGCTAGATTGTTGTTTTACGCTGGCGACAGGTGTGGTTGCCTTCGATTTGATTTAATCGTCTATGGTCCGAATTTTGTATGCTTATTGGAGAAAAAATTAGGATTGATCACAGTTTTTCGCGTTGATTTGAAAATTTTTTAACTAGTAATTAGATCGTGGTGTCGCTACGGTAATACAGTGATCAAATTTAATAGTGCAGTGATAGCTAAACAAAATTAATTTTTTAAAATATGGATACGTCAGTAATACAGTAATCAAATTTAATAGTGCAGTGATAACTAAAGAAAATTGATTTTTTAAAATATAGATACGTTAGTAATTTCAGTAATCAAATTTAATAGTGTAGTGATAACTAAACGACATTAATTTTTTAAAATATAGATACATCAGTAATACAGTATTAAAATTTAATAGTGCAGAGATAACTAAACAAAATTAATTTTTTAAAATATAGATACATTAATTTGTAACTTTTAAGTCACACGGTCCAATAGAGGGTCAATTCTGTATAGCCCGAATTTTGTCCACTTATCGGAGGAAAAATTACGATTAATCACAGTTTTTCTCATTGATTCAAAAATGTTTTAACTAATAATTACTGTAGATGGATTGTGGTGTCGCTATGATAATACAGTAATCAAATTTAATAGTGCAGTAATAACTAAACACAATTAATTTTTTAAAATATAGCTACATCAATAATAGAGTAATCAAATTTAATAGTGCAGTGATAACTAACTAAAATAAATCTTTTAAAATATAGATGCATCAGTTCGTATCTTTTAAGTCACACGGTCCAATAGAAGGTTAACTCTGTATAGCCCGAATTTTGTCCACTTATCGGATAAAAATTTACGATTGATTACAGTTGTTCACTTTGATTTGAAAATTTTTAACACTAGATTTACGGAACCCGTCAATTATACGTACCTCTAATTTCAGGTTTAAGTTTAACAAGAGTGCGAGCGGAAATTGGAAGCTCGAAATAAACTTTAAATACAAAAAATATACTAAATGAATCTCTATTAATAAAAATTGATCGATTTGAAATAAAGTGAATTAATTATATTACAAAATATCTGTATTTTAATGTACCCATCAAAATGATCCAATCCAAGGTCCGTAAATCTAGTGTTAAACTAGTAATTGCTGTAGATGGATCGCGGTGACACTACAGTAATACGGTAATTAAATTTAATAGCGCAATGATAACTAAACAAAATAAATCTTTTAAAATATAGATACATCAGTTTGTAACTTTTTACACTAAACCTACCGACGATTAAAGTAGACCTATTTGCACCCAAAGAAATAAAAATGATAGTTATTCTAAAAAAACACATCTTTAGCAATATTTTTCATCGAAAATTACAAAAAATTCCCTAAAATGAATCCTTGTAAATTTATATAATTTTTATAAGAAATTACAAGCCGGTCATTTTGACCGCTTTGGTAGTTTCAGTGTTAACTCTTTAAAGCTTTGTGGGATTAAAAGTGTCCCACCTTTTTAATACCTAAATATGCATAGTGGGACATAAATAGTCCCTAACTGTATTAAATACGTGAGTTAATGTAAACCATTGTGCTATGGATAATTTTTAATTTTCAAGATGGTATAGAAAATATCGCTGTACGCATATTTAGTTATTAATAAGGTGGGACGCTTAAAATCCTACCATGCTTCAAAGAGTTAAGTCACACGGCGCCATAGAGAGTTAAAATGTAGGTAGATTGTATAATGAATTATGATACAACGGAAAAAATGTGTAAATGGAAATAAAAATGATTCGGTGCCACAGAAAGTCTCCATGCACAATTTTAACAAACGATTTATTTCCAACGGCGTATATGTTCGTCTTTCGCAGCGAAGGGGTTGAAGACCGTTTTGCTTTAGATTAACGAGTCGTTCGCGAAACGCGTGAGATTGAAATTAATTTATAATTGCACAGCGTCAGGGAACGACTCGAAAATCGATAATCGAAAGCGACGACGCATCGCGTAGAAGAATCCATGACTGAACGCGCGATCTTAATACGCGCGAGACGAATCGGGGACTTTAAATTCAAATGGAAACGACCTTTGCGATGTTTGAGCAAACTTAACGCGTAAGACGGAAACTCTTGGCGTGTTTTCAAAGTCTTATCGACGAACTCGTTAAGAAAGTAAATAAAGATCTTGCCAATTACCGAGCACGCAGAACCGAAACGCGTCTACAGGCAAAAGAAAATGGTATTTCGAACGAGTTTATAATGTATGCGGTAATAATGAATGCTTAATTAAGTCTTGCGTTGCATCGACTTTATTGTACGATTTCTGGAAATTATGAATAATGCATATATTTCGTATGATTCCAGTTCGACTCTGGTTATAAAATATTGCTTCTTTATATATTTCTTTTTTTTTTCTTTTTTAAATTTCCGATTTTGTGGAAATCGAACAGAGTTGGAAACGTTGTAGCGCGTGTTTCTGTCTAATGAGTTATTAATAAGTTAGAGTCATTGGGTGTGTTTTACTTATTAGAGTTATTTGTACCAGAGAAATAAAAATGATAGGTATTTTGAAAAATAGATGTAATAAGAGTAACGATTCTTTGTGAAGATATTTCAATTTATAAATTTCTGCAATAATGGATATTTGAATTTATAAGTTTTGCAATGATAAGTATTTTAATTTACAAATTTTTGCAATGATGGGTATTTGAATATATAAAGTTTTGCAATGATGAGTATTTTAATTTACAAATTTTTGCAATGATGGGTATTTGAATTTATAAATTTTTGCAATGATGGGTAATTGAATTTATAAATTTTTGCAATGATGGGTAATTGAATTTCCAAATTTTTGCAATGATGGGTATTTGAATTTATAAATTTTTGCAATGATGGATATTTGAATTTATAAGTTTTTCTAATGATGGGTATTTCAATCTATAAATTTTTGCAATAATGGGTAATTGAATTTATAAATTTTTGCAATGATGGATATTTGAATTTATAAGTTTTTGCAATGATGGATATTTGAATTTATAAGTTTTGCAATGATGAGTATTTGAATTTATAAATTTTTGCAATGACGGGTACTTGAATTTATAAATTTTTGCAATGATCGATATTTGAATTTATAAGTTTTTGCAATGATGGATATTTGAATTTATAAGTTTTTCTAATGATGGGTATTTCAATCTATAAATTTTTGCAATGATGGGTAATTCAATTTATAAATTTTTGCAATGATTGGGATTTCAATTTATAAGTTTTTGCAATGATAGATATTTGAATTTATAAATTTTTGCAATGAGATAAATAACATTAAAACGTCAAATTATTTTCTACAACAGTCATCAGTCAGTTCTAAAACAAACCACTTTAATTCGAAAAAATAATAATACCGCAATTAATTAAAAATAAGAGAATCGAAATACAAACTGTGATCCAATGAGAACACAAAAATTGTATTCAAAATAAAATAGTTATCATATTCTTTTAATTCAATACTTCTTTCTACAAGCTACCATAAAATATTTTGACGTACAACAATAACTTTAACTTCAATTTTACAAACTTAATCATTTTTCTCCTTAACAAAATCTCTTATTTTTCCCAATTAATTATTCACAGTTGAAAATATATATTCGTCACAGTTACGAGATGAGTTCAGAGATATTATAAATCAGAGAGGATTAATTGGCGGCAAAATGGATCCTGGAACACGAGAAAGAATAATAACGATAAGCAGGGATAGGATCGCAAAGGGGAAAAAAAAAGAACGAACACAAAAAGCAGGGATTTTAGAGTAGCTTGCTACTGGTAGAATGTGGGTGGCGAATCATCGTCAGCCTTAAGATCACACATGCGTGATACATTTTGATTATACAGTCGATCGGCAACTTCTATAATGCCACATTGTTCCTCATTCCCTTCCGTTCCACTAAAAATCTTTACAAATTGAAATATAAATTTATTTTACTTATAACAGACATCACTCAGCCAACCGAATGTATTTATTTTATTTAAACTATTTTCGATATCACAGTGTATTATAATAAAATTAAAAATTCATTGAGTTCCATTCGTAAATACACTGTACAACACTTTTTATATTATATTATATTAATTAATTTATAGTTCATCCCATAAATTATTTATATAAAATTATTAATATTAAATAAATTTTATATATGAATTAAATTCATTTCATAAAAAATTAAATATTAATAAAATTGAATAACATATAATCTCTAAATATATATTTATAATTTTTTTGCAACAAAAAAAATAATATACATTTAACTTTTTATTAAAATTAATAATACATAATTAATCAACCCTGATACAAAAGGTACTAAAAAATTTATATTTATATATTTTTAAATATAATTCACTTACATTACACATAAACTATAAATAAGGCAATCTATTTATAATAATTACTAAAATATATATATATTTTATAATTTTAAATCAAATAAATCAACAAACATAAAAAAATTATTTATAAAATCCAATAAAATTTTAATTAAACATTAAACTTTTCCATGTAAAAGAAATATTTTATGATAGACTAAAATTTTATATTATATTATATTTTCGTATATTTCTGGTGATTTTTTTAATCCTCTATGGCTCTGTGTATCTTGAAAGTTAAAAACTAATGTATCTATATTTAAAAAAATTTCTTTTATCTAGTTATCACCGATCTATTAAATTTGATTGTATTACCGACACCATGATCCATTTATAGCAATTATTAATTTAAAAATTTTCAAATCTAAGTGAAGAACTGCTTATCTAAGAAAAAATTACGATTGCTTGCAGGCAAAATTCGGGCTATACAGGGTTAACAAGCAAATAACGATTCAAATTTATAAATAAATTACGGTTTATTACTTGGTTGTGGTAATCTCGTTTATCGAATCAAGTTTCTTTTATTTTAAAATAAAGAATTTAGTTACGCTATTTATAAATTAATCAGAATAAGATAAAGCAACTTCTAAAAAATACTAAGCTTCTCCATGAACCTTAAATATTTTTTCTACAGACTGAATGATTAACAATTTAAAAAAATATATACATTTTACGCTGTTCTAATTTTTTTATTTTCTTATATCTATTATATTTATTAACACTAGAACTACCAAAGTGGTCAAAATGATAATGAAATGATAATTTTTAACACAAATTTTATAAATTAACTGAAGAATCTCAGTGGCGATTCTCCATGATTTTCCGTTAAAAATAGAGACAAAGCTTTGTCTGCATTGCGTTATCAATTTTTTTTATGTACCATTCATTACGATTTCTTCGGTAGAAATAAGTATGCTTCGATCGTCGGTAGTTCTAGTGTTAATCGTATTTTTAAGAAGTTACGTTTAAAATTTACGACAAAATTTAATATAAAATACGTCAAATATTTTTTTTTTCAGAGCTGCAAACAATTTTCAATTACTATTTCCATAAACCACACACATTTTTATGGTTGAAACTTTAAAATGCTAAGGACACAACGCTCGTGAACGAAACTTTATTGTTGTAGCTGATTATTCATCAGCTCGTGAGCTTTCTTGTGAGACGATTCTTTTTCCCCTCTAATGAATACATTAACGTGTAAATGAATTTTTATTGCCCACTAACACCGCTACTACAGCAGTATTTCATTAGTGAAAGTCGATAAGCCCTCACTTTCTATCATCTATTTTAAGTTTTGGAGACATCGGCGTCTACGATAAATCAGGGCATCTTCGTGTCCTCGGACATGCGATCTTTACTTTTATTCGGTCGTGTGATATAAAATGTCGGATTCTTCGGGAAGAAACGACAACAAATTCTTACTTTTCAAATTGAAACAAAGAATCGCGTCACGTCTTGGTTATCTGTCCCAAATACAGCACGAAGAGGTCGCGACACAAATTACCCAACTGATTTATTTCATGTTTCTTTTTTTTATAATTTTTTTGAAGCGTGGTAGTGTCTAAAACAATCTCCAACGTGTCGGAGAGGATGTCTATAAGAAAGTATCAAAGTAGCGAGAGCCCAATGTTATTCAATTATTGAATAATTATTTGTTGATATTATGTATAATAGGTACGGATAAAAATTGTATTTAAAAAAGAAAGAAAATAATTCTGTGGCGTACCGATTGTGCTAAAGAAGGATGAGTTTTGTAAATGTGTTCTGAATTTTCTGAAAGATATCTATCTTTTCCATTTTCTATAGATTTGTATTACATTACTGACTGAATTAAAAAAAAAGAATAATTTACCAATTTGATTTCAGAAAAAAAAAGGATTTCTTTTTATTAATTTAGAAAAAGCTTAGTAACTGACGTGAAGATAAAGAACTTTGAAAATAACAAAACAGTTCTTATTTAAACATCAATTTAACACTACAACTACCGAACCAGTCATTTTGACTTATAGAAATTTTATAAATTTACAACGATGTAGTTTGTGGGATTTTCTATGACATTTTGTAAAAGATATGTACAAAGAATTGTTACCCTTATTATAGATACTTTTTCAAATACCTATCATTTTTATTTCTTTGATACAAATAAGTCTACTTTAATCGACGGTGGTTCTAGTGTTAAAATTCTGTATCTCACAGTTCAATAATTTATACAAAACAAAAAGAAACAAATCAATTTTATAATAATATTCTGCTAAATATAGCTGTAAGAATAACAATCAAATAACAAAATAGTAAATCGCATTGTGTAAAAAATACACAAGCGTCCGGATACTTTTGAGCGACAGTAAGGATAAAGAACTTTGAAAATAACAAAACAGTTCTTATTTAAAATTAAAAATTTCAACATCAATTTAAAATTCTATATTTAACAATTCAATGCTTTATACAAAAAAAAAGAAACAAATCAATTTTGTAATAATATTCTGCTAAATATAGCTGTAACAATAATAGTTAAATAACAAAATAGTAAATGGCATTCTGTAAAAAATACACAAGCGTCCGGATACTTTTGAGCGACAGTAAGGATAAAGAACTTTGAAAATAACAAAACAGTTCTTATTTAAAACTAAAAATTTTAACATCAATTTAAAATTCTGTATTTAACAATTCATTATTCATCAGCATGATGTTCAATTAATAATTTATACAAAAAAAAAAAAAAAAGAAAAAGAAACAAATCAATTTTATAATAATATTCTGCTAAATATAGCTGTAACAATAACAATCAAATAACAAAATAGTAAATGGCATTCTTTCAAAAATACACAAGCGTCCGGATACTTTTGAGCGACAGTGTACATCGAACCAGTCGCAATTGAGACGCACTTTGTTTTATAATCCACGCTTCCGAGAACTACGAGCGTGTGTAAAACGATGGATAGCCTTTGACGGTAGGACGATGGGAGCCGCATAAAAAATCCTGAATTTAGAACAGGTAGATAAGACGTTGAAGAGGGGTACAGAAATAAGAAGGCACATAAATAGAGTAAGAGGACCAGACAAGAGTGACGCCAGGAAAGATAGGGAGGAAAGAAGGGAAAAAAAAGAGAGGTATCTTAGAGCAGCGGTGAAGGAATGGTAAAAAAAGAAGAATTTAGTTAAGAATGTTTGATTAGCTGCTCGAAACTTAAATATCGAGCGTGGATCATAATTCGGGAGCTTTTAACGCTAGAAGCAGCGATGATTAAAGTATAAAATGATTCGTGTCAAGGAAATTATTAACCCTCTGTAGCCCGAATTTTGTCTGCTTATCGGAGAACAAATTACGATCGATTACAGTTTTTTACTTTGATTTGAAAATGTTTTAACTAATCATTACTGTAGATGGATCGTGGTGTCGCTACGGTAATACAGTAATAAAATTTAATAGTGCAGTGATAGCTGAACAAAATTAACTTTTTCAAATATAGATTATTGTACTACTATTATTGATTACTGTAGTGACACCACGATCCATCTACGGTAATTATTATTTAAACATTTTGAAATCAATGTGAAAAGCTGTGGTCAATCGTAATTTTTCTTCTGATAAGTAGACAAAATTCGGGCTATAGAGGGTTAATAGTGCAGTGATAACTAAAGAAAATTAATTTTTTCAAATATAGATACATCAGTTTGTAACTTTTAAGTCACACGGTCCCATAGAGGGTTAAGTTGTTAGGTATTAAATTAAATATTGGATTTTAAAATAGGTATTGTCTCGAATTCGTCAATTTGTTTACGTCCATGGATGTCCGAGTTATTTTAATGATTAAAATGCATAGAACGTAATTAAGAACATAATTAAGAGGGAAATTAATTTTATTTCCTTTCTTTTTCGTGGTAAGTGTTTAAAAGTCGCATGAAATTTTTTATTTATTTCGTACGTTTAGCGTAACAGATGTTTGTGTATGTTACCAATTTGTCGTAGCTTCAAACCGTAAATTTCTTTCAATTTGTACAGTTCGTTCAGGATATTTCATTTATTCTTATTGTAATATTTGAATACTTTTTTTAAATTTCACGAAAGTATTAATTTATGGTGTTTTTTTAAATATCTTTTAATAATTTCATTGCAGAAAGGCTAAAGAAAGTTTCTTAACCCTTCGTTGCATCGTGTCGCAAATATGCAACGTATTGTTTAATTTAAATTCTTTGTGTTGTGTTTATATTATGCTGTACGCATTAATTGCGCATATCTTGTCTTTCATAATGTTCGCTTAGATAAATTTTTTGAAGAAAAGAAACTTGAACGTTGCTAACTTCTTATTATTATCATTTGTGTGAAATCACGTATTTTCTTTCAAAATTAAAAAAATTGTGTAATAAAGGGTTAATATATAGATCGATAGTTTCTGTTAATATAACGGAAATTAGGAGCTTTTGAGTTTTATTAATAATAGGGGAGACCGAGGCGAATCGGATCGAAATAAGAATTTATAATAAATAGCTAACATTTTAAATTTTTGCTATTATTCTTTCACTATCGAAAGAAAATTATCCGATTTGCCTCTATTTATCCTAAAGGAGAAATTAGATACTTATTCAAATTAGCAATACTTATTTACATTTAACACAATTATTTATTATTAATATTTAAATTAAATGTGTATTAATTACGAATTTATAATAAACAGTTAACCACCTAAATTTTTACTATTACTCTTTAACTATTAAAAGAAAATTATTCGATTCACCTCGATATACTCTAAAGGCGAAATTAAGTACTTATTTAAATTTAAAACAATTATTTATTATTAATATTCAAATTAAATGGATACCAATTATAAAGTTAACTTTCTAAATTTTTGCCATTATTTTTTCATTATCGTACCGAAAATGATTCGATTTACCTCGGTCTACCCTATTTAATTCATAACAATGCTATATATATCAATTATTTTTATGTTTAGAGGAAAAATTTTCGTACAGTGAAGAATCTCAAAGTGGTCCGTATATTTAGCTTGCTGGATTATCTCTGATATATTTTAAACAGCTAGAAAGTTGAGAATAAATTCAATGACGAGCTGAAAACTTTGAATAATTCAGCGTGCTTAATCAGGGACAAACATATATATTTCGACTTGGTGTAACTCAGTTAATTGTATCTTTGACGTGTAGCTTTCACGTTTTTTCGCAATCCTTTAATACATTAATTTTAATTGCTTTGCGATAACGTATATATGTGTACATACATATTTTGAATAAATTAATATTTATAGTAATTAACGCGACACTCATGATAAATTGTAGATTTTGCAGATTTTGCAGATGCTTTAAAAAATATGCACTTTTGAAGATATTAAAATTAATTCTTTCTAAAAATGAAAATAATTCCACACTTTTTTTTCTATTTTATCCTAAAATGTATTCCATTTTACATTAAAAGAAAGATGACAATAATATTTAATCCCTTTATTACCTTATTAAAAATAAAAATAATTTCACACTTTCTCAGGTACTTTGTCATAAAGCATATTTCGTTTTGCATAAAAAAATGATAATAATTATATTTCACCCTCTCAGTATCTTACAATTTTTCCTAAGATTTAGGAATGCTTTAAAAAATACACTTTTGAAGATATTAAAATTAATTCTTTCTAAAAATGAAAATAATTCCACACTTTTTTTTCTATTTTATCCTAAAATGTATTCCGTTTTACATTAAAAGAAAGATGACAATAATATTTAATCCCCTTATTACCTTATTAAAAATAAATTATTTAAAAATAAAAATAATTTTACTCCTCCTATACTATTTTATTATAAAGCTTATTTCGTTTTGCATAAAAAGAAGGTTAATAATAACATTTAACCCTCCTAGTACCTTACAACTTTTCCTAACATTTATAAATGCTTTAAAAAATACACTTTTGAAGATATTAAAATTAATTCTTCCTTAGATAAAAATAACTTCACACTTTCTCCAGTACTTTATTACAAACCGTATTTCGTTTCGCACAAAATGAAGCCTAATAAACACATTTAACCCTCCTGGTACCTTACAATTTCTCCTATCATCAATAAAACCTTCAAAAAATACTCACTCTTAACATTTATTAAAATCAACAATCACTTCAAAAATAAAACAACATCACACATTCTTCACTATTTTATATTTTGCCTAAAAAGAAGCAAACTCATTTTTCACACGAAACATATTAACTCTCACGGTGTACAACGGTCTGCTCCAACATTTCTCCAGACCACCAAAAGGGTTAAACGCCACAATTACATAAAACAGTTACAGCATCGAGCTCGAAAGACGCAGGTGCCCGGTTTCTAAAATACAATTTCCACTTACAATTTCACAATGAGAAACCTGCTGTCCCCTTGCTCGGAATCAACCGAGCTTCCTATTTAAATATCCGTGAACGAAAACACCGTCGAGCTGGCCGAGAAGAGCATCGAGTTCGAAAGCAGATCTATGGTAATCAGTTTGGAGGCTCGATCGTGGTAACAAGAAGATTTCCGAGCGGGCAGACGCATTCTTCGTCGAAAGTCGAAAAAATTGGTGAAGGGTTGAGAATGTCGGATGAGACGTACAGCGTGGCAAGGCGGAAACGCGGAGCAAAGGGAGGACGGGCAGGAACAAGAAGATATGTTAGAGAGTAGCGGTTGCAGGGTTACAGAAGGACGAGGAAAAGAAAACGGCGCCGTGGACTGTGTCGAGGATGTCTGGTTGGCAGTTCAGAGGCGCCGACCCGGTGTCCCACGGCGTTCGTTTGGTATTTCATTAACACCTCCGCTAATTATTTCCCTTTTTTTGTGCGGCCTGGCCGGTTTCGTAGCAGGATCGGGAATGCACCTTACAAGTCGCGAGTCCGGGCTCCGGATACCTCCAACCTCCGGATACCGTATATGCTCTTGCTCGTGTGCGCGTAAAATGCGTTCGTTGAATATCATTTATAAACCGCGTATCGCCACCCGAGACTTGGAGACGCGTCTCTGGATATTAGGTTTGTTTATACGAGCTGTAGGATTTTCTTGGCAAATGACGGTTACCTCGTGTTACTTTTCCGTGTTTTCAAGTTTGTACGAGATGTAGAATTTTCTTGGCGAGTGAGAGTGAGCTCGTGTCATTTTCTAATGTTTTCAATTTAAAAAATAGCGATATAATGCCGGAGAATGATTAATATTAACCCTGTTGCTGCGAAGAGCGTAGACTTGGAGACGCGTCTCGAGATATTAGGTTCGTTCATATGAGATGTAGGATTTTCTTGGTAAATGACGGTAACCTCGTGTCATTTTTTCATTTTTATAAGTTTGTACGAAATGTAGGATTTTATTGGTAAGTGACGGTAACCTCGTGTCATTTTTTCTGGTTTCCAATTTACAAAATAGCGATACAATGCCGTAGAATGATTAATATTAACACTTTCGGTACGAAGAGCATAGACTTAGAAACGCGTCTCTAGATATTAGGTTTGTTTATATGAGATGTAGGATTTTCATTCTTAGTAAATGACAGTAACCTCGTGTCATTTTTTCGTGTTTCCAATTTACAAAATAGCGATATAATTCCGTAGAATGATTAATATTAACCCTTTCGCGACGAAGGGCGCAGACTTGGAGACGCGTCTCTAGATATTAGGTTTGTTTATATGAGATGTAGGATTTTCTTGGTAAATGACGGTAACCTCGTGTCATGTTTTCATTTTTCCAAGTTTGTACGAGATGTAGGATTTTCTTGGCAAATGACACATTATAAATTGAAATTATCTGTGAATCAAAATTTACGCTGAAAATTTCATAGAAATAACAAAGTGAATTTCGGTGAAATCGGATAACTTTGGTGCAGCATATTTGACACACATCCACGAAACGCATTTAAAAAATGTTTTATTGCAGACTCGGATAAGAAAAGTTGTAAAAAGCGACCTTTGCTATTTTCTTCGCGATTCCGACCGATTGCAATTCTTTCAACATTTTTTTTTATACACATTAGCTAGTAAACTAATTCTTCTAAGTTCTCAAGAAAACTAAAGTAGTTTGGTTCAGTTTTTAACAAAGTTATTTTATTTTATAGTGTATACGATTTTGAGCGTGAATCAACGGATAAAGAGTATATCTGGAGAGAAAGAGATGATAAGCAGTTAAAAATGCAAATGTTAATTGAAATTACTTAACAGTATTTTTTTTAAATCAAACATTTATTAAACAGAATGGAAACAGTTCGTGCAAAAAGAATTAAATATACACGCCGAAAATTTCATAGAAATAACAAAGTTGTCCGATTTGGGTGAAACTTGCAGCATATTTGACACACATCCACGAAACACATTTAAAAAAATGTTTTATTGCAGAATCGGATAAGAAAAGTTGTAAAAAGCGACCTTTGCTATTTTCTTCGCGATTCCGACCGATTGCAATTCTTCCAATATTTTTTTTTTTTACACATTATCTAGCAAACTAATTCTTCTATCTTCTCAAAAAAACTAAAGTAGTTAGGTTCAGTTTTTAACCTTAAGAAAAATTGTAAAAAGCAACCTTTGCTATTTTCTTCGCGATTCCGACCGATTGCAATTTTTTCAACATTTTTTTTTTTACACATAATAATTCTTCTAACTTCTCAAGAAAACTCAAGTCGTTTGGTTCAGTTTTTAACAAAGTTATTTTATTTTATATCGTATACGATTTTGAGCGTGAATCAACGGATAAAGAGTATATCTGGAGAGAGAGAGAAATGATAAGAAGTTAAAAATGCGAGTACAAATTCCATGTGACAGAGCAGGTGTACCGATTATGTATAAGTAATGACAGTTAATTGAAATTACATAAAACGATAATAGAGAGCTATCGGTTCCTTTTCTCGCGAGCTTATTTGTATACACGTTAGGATATGTGTTTCATGAATTTTTCATTGTCATTAATATGCCTTGTTTTGCATGTTAAACTGCTTTATTATACATTCGAATCGCCAATGTTCTTTCAAGGTAATGTTTTGTAATACAGTTTACTTTTACATAACGCTTGTTTCTTGGCTGCTTCTATAATAAATTGTCGATCGGTGAAAAAGTCTTTCGACACGAAAAATCAACGAACCTTTTTCTTGCGATTTTAAATCGATTTCAATACGAGTTAGATAAATGAGAATATAAATGATTTATAATAGGATAGACGGAGGCGAATTGGATCAATATAAGAATTTAGAAGGAAAGATTTTTAGGTTTAAACAGAGCTTTTTATTAATTACGAATTTATAATCCAAAGTTAACTTTCTAAATTATGACTATTATTTTTTCGTTTCTTAGTGTCAATAGTAATCAATTATTTATGGTACATTTATGTTTCAAAGCCTTGCAGTAATAATAACTTTTGTCCGCACACTAAATACTTGTTTTATTAGGTCTATATTGATTAATGAATTTGTTTAATCTCTTGCAATACTTTGACGAGTCTGAACACGAATATCACAAGTGAGACTCGTGGTCACAAATTTCTAGAAAACGTCTAATTAACACATTCGCGACCAGTCAATTTTTTCCGTTTCTAATACTGAGAACCGGCGAAAATAACGATATATTTATAATCATAATTTCTTATACACTGCGGTGCGTAACTATAACACCGCCTAAATTTTTAACTGTTCCAGAATTTAGATTGAAAATACAGAAAGATTAATTGTAAAAATTGAAAGTGTACGAAAAATAATCAACTTTAAATTAATTTTTATTTAAATTCTCCTTTTGTACAATATGATACAATCAAAAGACTGAATTTTCAGTGTTGCGTAACAATAGCACCGCATCAATAAAATCAACGATAAACAATTTTAATATCTCGTAGGATCACCTTTTTTTGTAATTAGCTCGAAAATTGTGTCTGGAACGCTATCAATAAGTTTCCGAAATATATCTCTACTTATTTCGTTACTTATTTTTATTATTGCATTTCTAAATTAGTAAATAACAACGCCGGTGCTATAGTTACGCAACAGTTGAAAATCACATTTTCTATTATATCGTTTGGTATAAGAGGGCAATTTAAATGTGATTTAGTCTACGGTTCATTTTTCTCATACTTTTTCAATTTCTACAATTAATTCTTTTGCACTTTCAATCTAAAGTCTAAAACAGCTAAAAATTTAGGCGGTGCTATAGTTATGCACCGCAGTGTAGAAATTTTAGAAATTTAGAATAATCAATTTTTGGGGATCTTCCGTAATTTTTTGTAAAAAATATGCAAAAAGAATTGTTACCCTTATTAAAGGTATTTTTCGAAATACCTATCATTTTTATTTCTTTGGTACAAATAAGACTACTTTAATTGCCGGTAGTTCTAGCGTTAACACTTTGCACGATTTTTCATCACTGAAGGAAAGAAGTTTCATAAATATCCTTTTTCCTCTGGTAAACGAAACATAAATTTTTAATTTTCTAAATTATCATGGTGCGATATCTTTGGAAATTGAGCGTAATCGTGTTGAAAACAGAATGTCTCCATAACGGAGCCAAAAGAGTACCGAGGGTTAAAGCAAGAATAAAAATAATAAAATTTGTTTTGAAATATCAATGTTTTTTTTTATTTAGCTTTTCAAAGTTACATCAACCTGGATGGGTCGCAATTATGTGTTGTTTAAAATAAAAAGATTTTTATAATCTGTATACTTGCTTTATAGGTATTTATTATTGTGCTGAATTTCAAATGACTAAAACCTAAACAACCTTAACAGTAGCGTTCGGCGAGCGTCGGCCGCTACACCTTCATATCTTTTTGGAGAGGATTTTGACCGACTAAATGGTAGCGCAAGGGATTAAACAATAAGATCGATTATTCTTTTTGATACGGGATATAACTGCATTTATACTAAAAGGAACAGCACATCGGTTTTTTGTTTTAATTCACTGGTATTTTAGTATTTTCTTTAACACTAGATTTACGGAACCTGTCAATTTGACGCAGTTCAGATCTCGTGTTTGAGTTTAACAAGTTTAACAAGGAAAATGTAAACCCGAAATGAAATTTCTACACGAACAACGTGCTAAATAAATCTTTCTTAATAGAAATTTATCGATTTAAAGTAAAGTGAATTAATGATGTTACGAAAAATCTGTATTTCAGTGTACCCATCAAAATGATCCAATTGATGCCCGTAAACCTAGTGTTAATAGTATTTCTTAGTATTTTCCTCAATAACCAAGTTATTAACCCTGTATGGGACCGTGTGACTTAAAAGTTACATACTGATGTATCTATATTTAAAAAAATTAATTTTCTTTTGTTATCACTGCACTATTAAATTTGATTACTGTATTACCGTAGCGACACCACGATCAATCTACAGTAATGATTAGTTAAAACATTTTCAAATCAGAGTGAAAAACTGTAACGAATCGTAATTTCTTCTCCAATAAGCAGACAAAATTCGGGCTATAGAGGATTAATAAAAAAACAAAAACTGGAGAAAGTATTAAAAATGTTCTGTAGTACGGTTCGATAGTAACAGAGTATTGTTTTTTAAATCAAAACATTTATGAAACTGAATCGAAATAGTTAATGCAAAAAAAAAACAAAATATACATGCCGAAAATTTCATAGATCGTAGTTTCGTAGTTAAATAAAATCATTTATCCATTTTTGTACGGATTATAACTAGATTTATAGTAAAGAGAACTAAAATGTCAGCCAGTGCGACATATTTTTATAAGATTACATTCTTCAGTGACGCAACTCCGTATTTTCATTAATAACCAAGTTATTAAAAAAAAAAAAAAAACCGGAGAAAATTTTAGAAATGTTCTGTAGTACGATTCGATAGTAACACGGTATTTTTTTTTAAATTGAAACATTTATCAAACTGAATCGAAACAGTTATGCAAAAAGAAAGAAACTAAGCATACATGCCGAAAATTTTATAGATCGTAGTTTCGTAGTTAAATAAGATCATTTATCCATTTATGTACGGACTATAACTATGTTCGTATTAAAGAGAACTAAAATGTCT
>SMSQ01021647.1:0-11894 GCA_019453375.1 Ctenoplectra terminalis | reverse complement strand
AATAAATAAATAAATAAATAAATAAATAAGTAATGTCTGTTTAATTTGTGTTGGCTTTTTCTTCTTGGTATCATCAAAACAAAATATATACATAAGAATTAAAAAAAAAAATTGATTTCGTATGTAAACTTTTTACAGATTCAAGGATTATAAAACTCGCAATATTAGTTTTATCCTGATAAAATACATATCAACTTAACTCAACTATTCTTTTATTATAAATACGGATATATTGTATATCTTACAGAAAGGAAATTTATTTAACGTTAAAACATTTTTTGACAAACTGTTATACTTCTAAAGCTGTAGTGTGTATTAAAAATGTAAAAATTGAAACAATAGGGGATTAAATTGCAACGTGATGATACGTACAAGTACGTAGTTACAGGAGACTAAAGATGGAAATATTAATGGAAAAGTAAGCAGTGATAGTGACATCATTCAGGTGCACGTGTACCAACCATGGTACATCTGCATCACACTTGGCAATATGTGTGCAGACCATTTACGGCATACACATTCTACGCCTATAGAACTTGCGATATAATGATGCTTCTACACTAAATTTACGAACATACTTATGTACAGTTTGAAATTATGATACATAAAAATAATCTCCATAGGTATTGTCAAAACATGGAATGCTCGAGTGTGTATGATTTATACAGCTTATAATTATGTTATCAATAAAAAGTTTGAACTTAACTTTTTCACGGTGAAACACGAGAGAAATTGTAAATTCCATATTTAAAATTTATTACATACGAATAATTAAAATTATGTATTATTTGTATCTGACATTGCATATATAAACAACTTTGACGGTAAAATACAGGTAATCCCTGTATAATATGATCATTAGGTTTCTAAAAAGTACCGTGTTATACGCGGAACATCAAACTAGTACAAAAACTAGGTTAGGAAAATAAAATTAACAAAACAAAACTATTTTATTTTTATAATTAACAGAAATATGATTATTAAAACAATTAATAATTGATAAATTTGTCACATATTAATGTTATATAATACATAATCCACGTATATATGTGGTGAAAAAAAATATTGAAGGTTTTAAAATATATTCAATTCTCCACGAATAAAGTGAATTTAAAATTCTAATATTCTAAAATTCTGTACGAAAATCTAATACAACATCGAAACAAAATATCGAATAATGGTGCTTGTATTTAAAAATTTTCCTCGCGTAGCGTATTGTACAGGAATTTGTCGAATCCTCGAAACCGTGTTGTAGGAATGGCATGTTATACGGGAGTTTCCTGTATTATATATTTTTTAAAGTCTTTATTTTTATATTTCTCTATTTTCTTATCTATTTTATTAGACTATAAATTAGTTAAGTTCCGTTATAAGGGATGACTTGATTGACTTAAATTTTGCACATTCTGTTCAGTTTCTTTTATAATTTATTTTTTCAAACGTTCTTCGTGCCCTAGCAAACAAATCACGTTATTCAACTTTTAATATAGTTACTGTCCTTTCACTCTATTGAAAAATTATTTAATGTTCATGGTCACATGTATGTTTTATTACATTCACTATTTAAATTTTTCACTATCTGCAAGTTCATAACTAACTTTAAGATGTCAGAAATATTTAAATTAGTAATAAACTTTAAATTTAATGGACGTGTATAACGATCATGTGATGATAGCATCCCAGGTACTTATATATTTGGAATTTCAATTTTATTTTTATACTTATTTTCAGAAATACCTAATAAATTTACGAAACGCCAATGTTCAACTAACTGTATTGTATTTAATCGTCTTAACCAGGCGTGGCCAACACGCGGCTCGCCACATTAAATTGTACGGCCCGCCGGGTGATTTTATATTTCTATTGGAACTTTTGCATCTAGTTGTATGTATACAAAAGATAAAAAATAAATGAAAATTTGCATGTATCATTGTTATAATGCACAAGTGCGACTACGAACTCCAGATCTATATTTGATATTCACAAACGCCAAATGTTACTGAAAGAATCAGTTTCGTTAAGCAACTGTATTTTGAATGCAGTGAAACATTTTTTTGTAAAGATGAAATTTACAAAGAGTTCATCACGTGCTTCATTAACTGATGCCAATTTAGAAAACCAGCTAAGATGTGCAACGTCGAACGTAAATATAGATTTACAAAAATTAAATGAAAGAAAGGATAAACAAATTCCTTATTAATTAAGACTCGAGAGTTAATTATATTGAATCATAGCATAACATTAAAGTTTTATTCATTTTGTATTTGTATTACGTTTTTTAAAAGCGTGTTTACTTGAAGGTCCGCTGTAGCGTAACGCGTCATCAAAGTGTGCCGTTAAACCATTTGGGTTGGCCAGGCCTGGCCTTAACCGTTTATCATTTAGAATAATTAACATCTAACCATTTTTGTGTACCTACACTTTCACCTGTTGAGAATTATAGTGCTAATAAATTCCACTTGGATTGTGAATACAGTCGATACATAGATTGAAAAAATGTTTTTGCGGATATTTTATGCACGTATCTGTCCAAATGTAAAAAATTTTACATTGTACTATTTTCTATTTATTAAGTAAAATAATAATTACAGTAAGAATAACGTATATTTAGGTTTGTTAAAATGCTATACAATGAAATTATATCATAGGTTTCTATCTTTAGCATAAAGTTTTAAATAATTAATTTTTTACCTTCGGTATCAGTATCAGTCATATTACTGCAACTATATACAATATTATTAAAAAAACAGCTGTTGTTCATTCGTTAGATGCCGTGTACGGTTGAAATACTTGGTATGTAAATTAATATGTAAATATTATATGCACCAAAACGTAAAAGATAAAATTTTTGATGAATAAATTAGCAATTTCTATTTACTTTTAACAAAAAATAATTACCATTTGTACTAGAAGAGTATTGTAATTTATTACGTTCATGGAATTTAACATAAATAGAATGCTGTTAGCCCTGATAATTGTGAATAGTAATTTTAAAGATAATTTGCAATTAAATCACGTCTTACGTGATGCAAATAAAATATTTAGTATTATTAAACTTTGCTCTAATGTTTGCCCTAAATTGCCTATGTCTGATACAGTGCATCAATATTTAATAATCCCATCGCGTAAAAGCGATGGTAGACAATTTTAGCGTTTAAACTTTCCCATCTTATGAAGAATGTATTTGCAATAACTGAGACAGTAGATTAATGGATTTTCTCTAATAGTGGCTAAATATTTTAGTAAATCAGAAAAGCTTTATGTTCACATCATACGATCTTACAGCATATTTCAAATAGGTACAAAAATTGTCTGATATTAAACCGAAACTGTTATGCAAAAATCGTTATACCTTTTCTGAAATATTAAAGTATATGTAGTGCGTACACCGGAGGCAGTCCGTGTATAGGCACTGCGGAACTGCGGCACCCCCAATTTTTCTTTACATATAAATATATTTATTCAATTACTTATATTTGCTTATAATATTTAATTTTTTTATTTTATATAAAAAATAATAAAAATCCATGAAATAGCACTTAGGAGGATGTTGCTACGCGCGCAACCATATGCATGTCATAGTGAGATGCGAACAATTAGCGTAATGCGACACTGTCTGTCGTGCAGTTCCACTGGTGTTTATATGCAAAACAATATTTTTTTGTTTCATTTTTTGTTTAATGTTCACTATAATTTTGATATTTTATCTAAACACGTATACAATGTGGTATGTTCGTATGTATATTTAAAAAATTGCAGCGCTCCCACAATTTCAGGCCACGAGCCGCGACTGATGTACACACTATATTGTATGGATCGAATTGAATCATAAATAATGTCGGTTTTCTTTTACGCATTATTTTCACAGTGCATTGTCACTTATACCATGCATATTATACTAATTCATTGTTTGTACAAGACGAACCATATTTGTAGCGTACATGGTAGTAAAACACTAAACGTTAAAAAGTGTTAGTGTTGGTTCAAAATATCTAAGAATGGAATTTTTTATCTGAATAATGAATCTCGTTTTAAACTTTTACCGGGATTAGAAGATATCTAAGAATTGTACATGGGAATATTTTTCGAATTAAAGTTTAATAATTTGTACAAAGGAGGCATTCGAAAACTTATAGATCGATGGAAAAGTGTTGTACCTAATGCAGGCCAATTAGAATAAATTATAGTGCATCAATATAGGAGGACCGCGCGCGCTATTAAAAACAAGCGAAGCCCGACTTCCGTTGGAAAGTCGGGCCACGAGGCAGAGTCGCTTAGAAACCGTCGAACGTGCATGACCTATTAGCCCTTAAGATTATTTTGCCATTTTAGTATTTCTTTCTTTCCAAATATATCTATCTCTTGTTTTGTTTAATTTAGTCTATACCCATTTATTTAGTAATCCTGACACCCTTAGTCCACTACAAAATAAACGTTCTTTTTTTAACTATTTCTTTTAAGACTTACACAAAATAATTACTTACAACTCGATCCAATATATATGTACATATTTTCTTCAGTTTTTTTAGGTGTTACTATCTTTTCGTGGTTTCAAAATTAAGTGTAAATGCATTAAAATATACTAAATATCAAGAAAGAACGGTGTAAATTTTATCTCGATGCGAGTTTCTGATCTCAGTTTCGTGTTTTATAAAATTGAAAAATTTTTTACTTCCTAAGTAATACGAATACTTGTTTTCTTCTTACAAGGTAAATAAACAATTTTCTTATTGTATAACAGCGTCTTGTTCGAGAATTAAATATGCATATTTCCGTTACTGTTAGCATGCTATGTATATTCTTATACTTAACAATAGCAGTCGATATAATTGTTCAATATTTCAAAGAAACGACAAATTAAACACTTTACACCTTTTCCTTTAAACTTTAAATTTTTTTGGCGTAGATACGATAGCTAAAGTAATATTATTTGATTTTATTTTGATGAAAATGACCGCAACGCAGATGGTAATTTATTGTTATAGAAATTCTTCATACAGTATCATCGTTCTCGATATTCTGGAAGTTTACATTTAAGCTACTTGGAAGCAATAACTCTTCGAACAGCAAACTTCGTTCTGCGTACGTTACACTCTCTTCATCAAATATATCTATCGATACAAATATTAAAAATCAAACAAAAATGCAATGGAATAATTAAGATTTCATTTAATCAAATTCCGAAGCAATGATTTTATTTAAATACTCGGTACCTGAGATTACAGAAACAGGTTGGGCGGAAAAAATTCGGATAGGATTAGGCGTATACTCCGACACACAAACACACAGGATCTCGAAAATTTCCGATATTCGAGACGATTCAGATTCTCAAAAGTTTTGAATCCACGAGACTCGATCCGGAATTTTGTTCAAAACGAATTCATATCATGTTCATAATGTGGTTCCTGGTGTATTGAGCTTTTACTATTGCTGAAAATGCAGTTATGAATAATCGTATTAAATTGTTACCAAAAAATATGGAACAGCTATTTTTTTATACAAGACTTTAAAATAACTTTGTTAAAACATATTCATTTCCTTGTGCATTTCTATTTTTATCAAACGTTCAGCAAATATTCATTTTTACGTGTGCATTTAGTGTATGTAGTAACTTTTTCAAATTGTGATAAATAAAAAATTGAACTTGCACATTGCATTTATAAGGGATATACAGATTATGTAGAATAAGAATACATATAAAGCTGGAAATTGTATTTGTAACTAAAATTAAAAAGTGTTTAGAATATGGTTGCGAATATGAGGATTTGAATTATCTATTGTAGCAGCGCAGCCTCAACGACTCTGAAAGACTTAAGCTTATTAAAAACTTAAGCAAATACAAGTTCCAACTACCTGTTAAGGTAGATATATTAATTGCTGAACTCAATATCCCAGCCTGCTTCTATATTTACACCTTTTTAAAAGATTGCAAGCTAAGAATATAATGCAGTTCTTCCAAGTTAAGCTGTTATTCCTCGTTTTTGTAATATTTGCCATTTCGTTTTGCTATGTTTAATGTTTATGCAACAGATGTAGCTGTGATAATTCTTTATTGAGGTTTCAGAAGCAGAATGGAAAAAAAGCAATATCAAGTTCGTTTTAAACAAGTTTATCATAAATTTTACCTTTTCTACATGAAAACTGAAATAAAATAATAGCTTTTAGATACGTTTGCCGAGTTTTCGATTATTTGAAAAATCTGAATAGATCGGGAATCATATTACGAACGCTATACGGCGCGCTTTGAACAGAATCTCGAATCGCGTCTCGGGAGGCCAAATCATCTTCGGTACCTGAAACTTTCGGAAGCCCGAATCGTCACAGGTGCTCCAAATCTTCGAGATCCCGAGCACTTATTTGTCGAAAGACACGTTTGTGCTCCCGTCCGATCTCGCCCGAATTTTTCCAGTCTGATCCAAAGCTCAGATAACTAACGCATCATCCTGACCGCACATCCCTAGGCGATATTCAATTTCTTTGTAGATAACTCGGTTTACGTTTTACTCATCAAGATTGATTATACGATTGATAACTTTATTCCCAAATTCACCGTATATAAAACCAGTTACCCAGTTTGGTTTTCTACAGAACTGAAAATAAAGATCTGGGAAAAGAAGAATGTTTATCAAACTGAAAAACGTAGAAAGAGATTTGACGATTACCTTGCCTTCGCACATCTTAAAGATCTCGCTAAAATTAATTATAACATAGCTTTTTTTATATAATATAAAAGGAAATATTCAAGAGAATGTTAAAGGATTTGGTTTTATGTTAATTCCAGAAGAACACATAAATCTCTCTCTTGTTGTCTATATTATAACAATAATTGTGTTACACCATTAACGTCATTTAAACGTACGTTAATTTCGACTCTTCTTAACCGAGCTTAATGCCTGTGTTTAATTTAATTTTAATATTGTGCTACTATATTAAAGCACTTATCCCATATATAATAAATAATTTGAATAAGATATAACGCGTGTCGATTTCGTGTTGGTTTTGTGTTTAGTAAACTAGCCTGTTGTTACTATTAAATATCTATTATACAACCAAATTGATGTTTCAGATTACTATTTTTAAGTATTTATTTACTAAATTGAGTTGTAGTTGAAGTCTTAAAAATTAAAACAAATAAAAAGAAAATTGTGTTCAGTAATTAAGGATATAAATAATGTGTTAGTATTTAAAAAAAATGAAAGTAATGATAAAATTGTGACTATAAAAACGAAACAGAAGACATAAATTTATGTTTTAACGACTATATTTTAAATACATTTAATAGCGCTCGCATCTTTTAATCAACCTCATTTTAACCTGAGATTATTGCAGAACCTTGACATTTAAGCTAGAAAGCATGTTCGTTTTTTTCGTTACGACCTTTCGTTTTTCTTTTTTTGTTTCCTTTTTAGTTAAATAAGCGTGCAAATACATATTAATGTGAAACTTTTATACCGTTATAATGAAGCAAAATAAGTTTAATGGAAGGCAATAATTGGTATAAAGCATGAAAGAGCTGGCGACAAAAAGAAAATCAATTTCCTGTAAGTTCGATCGTGACTTTTCTCACAAATCCGGTGAACAAAAAGGAAGCGGTCTGGCAGGGACTGCAAAACTAAAGTATTGGATTACGTTCGATTCTGACCGTGCCGGAGCAAACCTCTTCATCGCATGTAACCATTTCCTCCGGTCGCGGTTAAGCCAAACCTATCGCTTCAAACGTGTTCCCGCTTCCTTTTCGCAGGAAAGTCTTTGAAAAATCCTGTCACCACCTCCGGCCTTAACGGGCTTCTCACTAGCATCGCCTTTCATTCCAACAGCTTTCCTCCTCTTGGAATTTCATGGTCACATTTCTCTAATTGCATTTCCTGTGTCTCTGACCGACTTACCAGTCGAACTTTGTTCATTTTCAACATCGTTTCTAGGCTAAATTATTATTACATTTATTCATATTTTGCATATTTTCAATTTGCACTTTCTTTAAATGAAATCAAATACATTATTTTTTGAAGTAAATACTTTTTAAGAGGACTTTAAAAGATTTAGAATATTTTAAACAATTTTAAATAGATCGATAATTTTTGTTTAGTACTTTTTCTTTTTCAAGTGTTTTCTAATTATTAAAAACAAAACCATTTTTGTATATTTGATACGCAGATAAATTGTAAATAATAATATTTCGTTTTAGTATAAAGTACCAACTATGGTTCGATTATATTTCCACAATTTACTTTTGTTGAATGATTGATTGATTTGTGATAAGTGTAGTTACGTAATTTACTTAATGTCTTTAATTTTCTATGTTTTCGTAAAAAAATATCAAATGGGAGTTATTACATACTGATCTTACTGTAGAACAGCATCGTTTCGACGATGAATTAAAGGTTGACATTTAGAGAATTGTACAACAGTTTCCACATTTTATGACTCATTATTTAATCTCGATTGCCTTGGAATGCCAAAGTTAATCATCTTTAATTACATTACATTTAACGTTATTCGAGGCCAATATGATGTACACAGTAGACTAATAAAAATGTTACGATAAACTGTAATTTTTAATTACTTATCTTAATGTGATAGAATAATTGTACTTTAAACCATTTTATACTAAAAAGCAGTTTATTCGTTCGTTTAGTCGTGTATAATAAAATATACACACATAATTTTGTGTATATGTAATATTTATCAATTTTCATAAATTTCAATATGTATATGTATACAGAGTGGTTCGCGCAACTTGCACATCTCTATAATTTACAAAGTATGCGTTGCACTCAAAAGTTTTGTATACAGAAGTTGCGTGTTCTAAAGGGGTACATTATGTAGTGTATTTATATTTTTTATAGGTGGAAGTATTTCGGAGATTTGATGGTCGACTTTGTTTTTTTAAATGGAATACTATATTTTTTATACCAAAATGTGGAAGAGTGTCGAATTGTGAGTAAAAAAATATTGGCCTTTATTAGCCCTAAACCTAATAACCAACGAGTAATTTCACTTTATTTCCTGAAAATTTTCTTCGCGTAATATCAAGTTAGAGATTCAACTTATCACAGATTTCCGCAGGACAGCGAGATGTTTACGCGACGAATAAAGAATATATATATATATGTATGTTTTTAATCACCAAACTAAATATGTCGTTCAACAGAAATTTGTCCGAATACAGACATAGTTTAGCTTTTGTTCTGTTTTGTTCTGTTTTAATTAATTCATAACAAAATGTAATAAAAAATACAAAGAGTAATGAGTGATTTTGGATGAGATCTAAGTCACACAGTTGTTTTTTCATAAAATTGAGGATTTAATGTTGTTTTGATGCTTTGCATAGGTAAGTACTAATTCTTTTCCTTTTTTTCAAAACGTTTATAAAATTACTCGAAGCAAGAGATTATTTGTTTTTTTAATTCATAACGTTATAAAAAACATTTTCGGTGTAGTCACTTATAATCTGTTGCTCGCTAGTGCTACATTTAGAAGCACAGAGTCAATATTACAGATTTTGAGAAGCATTTTATGGAAAAGCATGTATAGTAGTAGATTTATGAAATTAATTAAAACACTTGATATTAAATTATTAAGATTTAAAACCTCTGGCCGTGCATTAAAAATTATAGTCTCATAACATTAGTATGAATGCTCATGAATTTCATCAAAGTAAAAAGTTAATGGATGGAGTTTCATATTCGCTTCAGGCTTTATATACATGTACATATATGTACATTATGTTTACTTTTTGTCAAGAGAACTGGGTTTAATTAATCTATTTATCATGACTGGAATTTATTACATTCTTTTCTCCTAATTACGTGGATTATTGTACAATTTAAACGCGTTCGTTTAAAATTGTAACATGTTTATGTTAACAATATATAAGAATTATACTTACGTAATACGTGTAAGTTCTTTCTTTTTTATTATTAAACATTTTTAAGTTGTACNAGTAGATTTATGAAATTAATTAAAACACTTGATATTAAATTATTAAGATTTAAAACCTCTGGCCGTGCATTAAAAATTATAGTCTCATAACATTAGTATGAATGCTCATGAATTTCATCAAAGTAAAAAGTTAATGGATGGAGTTTCATATTCGCTTCAGGCTTTATATACATGTACATATATGTACATTATGTTTACTTTTTGTCAAGAGAACTGGGTTTAATTAATCTATTTATCATGACTGGAATTTATTACATTCTTTTCTCCTAATTACGTGGATTATTGTACAATTTANCATTTTCGGTGTAGTCACTTATAATCTGTTGCTCGCTAGTGCTACATTACATTTAGAAGCACAGAGTCAATATTACAGATTTTGAGAAGCATTTTATGGAAAAGCATGTATAGTAGTAGATTTATGAAATTAATTAAAACACTTGATATTAAATTATTAAGATTTAAAACCTCTGGCCGTGCATTAAAAATTATAGTCTCATAACATTAGTATGAATGCTCATGAATTTCATCAAAGTAAAAAGTTAATGGATGGAGTTTCATATTCGCTTCAGGCTTTATATACATGTACATATATGTACATTATGTTTACTTTTTGTCAAGAGAACTGGGTTTAATTAATCTATTTATCATGACTGGAATTTATTACATTCTTTTCTCCTAATTACGTGGATTATTGTACAATTTAAACGCGTTCGTTTAAAATTGTAACATGTTTATGTTAACAATATATAACAATTATACTTACGTAATACGTGTAAGTTCTTTCTTTTTTATTATTAAACATTTGTAAGTTGTAGAGCATTAATAAATTCAATTATATTACGTTAAGTTGATGATAACTTTTTGAACAAAATTAATTGACATTTATGGTTTCCACTATTGTATCTCCGCCTTACTGAAAGTTTAACCCTTTAGGGCTCTAAAGTTCGGAATCTTTTAAGTAAGTCTAAATAATGACTTTTATTCATCTCACAAGGGAAACACATGAAGCGTAACTCTCAGATTTTGATGAAACTTTGCAGATCGATAAGGAATCCAAAGATGTACACCCATGTTCAATATTAGGTGTAGACATTCGATAGTTTATGAAATATTTAACAATAAATATTGAATTGATCCACTAGTGCGGTGAAAGTCATTAAAATAAACGGCTCACAGAAGATTTTTGGAACAGTACTGATAGGTAGGTATTGCCTGCAAAGCCTACAATAAGGTTGGTGGATCGAATCCAGCTTCGACTAAAACTAATGTTCTGTTTAATTTCTTTTAATTTAATTTCGGTATTTCACTTTTTTCAGTAACCTTATCTAATATATAAAAAAATGTAAATATTTGTTATTATTTTATATTATAATTCATCACATTCTCATAGATGGTATGAATTGAGCCGCTCACTGCACAAATCGATTAACTCCATAAAACAGAAAGTTGAGAAATGCGATGAAACAATGTACATTGTTTTTTAAAATTCCCTTTATAATATAAATTCAAATATATATTGTAGAATGCATAAATACAGATATAGCTTTCATCTAACGGTATATAAAATAATATTAAGTTTTTTATTACAGAAAAAGTTAGTTATTATATATTCTTGTTGACAGTTCTGTTATAATATATTATTTGTGATTAATTCATCAGCAATATAAATAAAGTCTTCTTCATCAGCTGTATGCGAGGACTCGTCGTTTCGATTTGTTGTCAAGTTTTTATAGTAATCATGTTTAACAGGAGGAATGAATTTTAGCAGGTCCATCGTGTCTCTCATTTTTTCCCTTGTCACAGTTCTACCTTTCGGATATAATAAAGGCTGATCTACATTTTTCAAAGTTTGTGGTTTAGCTGCTACAGATTTCCTTATATTAATGGCATTAAATTCGGAATCTTCATTGTAGTCACATTTGAATTGTACGAGGTGGGATTTGGACCTATCG
>SMSQ01021646.1:0-16704 GCA_019453375.1 Ctenoplectra terminalis | reverse complement strand
AAACTTCATTAATAAAAAGACTAATAAAAAAACTTCACTAATAAAAATTAATTTTATTATATTAATTTTTATGTATAACAAAAATAAAAACTTTAGGAAAGTAATTGAATTTACATGCAGATTAAACCTTTTTTCTGAAGTATAGAACAAATACTGACCATGATTGCTAATTATCAAAAAGTTAATCCGATTTTAAATTCATAATAATAATAATAATAATAAAAAAATCATGCATATAATTAATTTTGCTTTTACATATTTGTATTTCGTTTTCAAAAAAAGGAAGCGTAATCACGAATTTTTTAAACGACTCGTCGCACTCGAACGATTAAACATAGAAAGTATTATTAGAATTCCTCGAATTTTTCTTTAAAAAAACATACATATCTCTGATCAAAATTTATGCTACCAATTACGATTCTAAGAACCTTATTTATATAATCCCTCGATTTATTAATTTTTTGCTGCCTATGTATCCTGGCGGTAACCGTTTATTGCTTTAATACTGCAATTAGGTATAAGACGTTGAAATATTATGCATAATTTGTATTTAGTGATCCTTAGTCGTATATACTAAAACCGAAGATAAAATTAAATTTTGCTACAAATACAACTTGCTATTATCGAATTTGCATAATGATCTATCATTCATCGATGCAGTCGATCCACGACTATCGCTGCAAGGCAAGGGGTTAATACGGAAGAAAGCGTGTGCTACTTTATTCTCCGAACAAAAAGACGATCCGACTCGTAGAATGCAGGTGCATGGTATCATAAATCACTCTAAAAATATAAGTCAATAAATCTGTTGTTTCATATATATCTGTTAAAGTGAAAGTTTCGCTATCCGTGGATCTCTGTTAACTCAAGCAGCAACCATTTAACACTAGAACTACCAACATTAAAGTACACTTATTTATCGTAAAGAAATCAAAATGATTTCTTTATTTATATTTTTCAAAGAGAATCACTAATAATTCTCCCAAAATGTGGCCCAGTATACTTCAAAAAATTCCCTAAAAATGTGGCATAGCAAATTTCTAAAAATTCCTCAAAAACGTAGCATAGTAAATTTCTAAAAATTTCCCAAAAACGTGGCACAGTAGATTTCAAAAAATTCCCCAAAAACGTGGCTCAGTAAATTTCTAAAAATTCCCCAAAAATGTGACACAGCATATCTCTAAAAATTCCTAAGAAAAGTAGCACAGTAAATTTCTAAAATTTCCCCAAAAAACGTGACACAGTAAGTTTCTAAAAATTCCTAAAAAACGTGACACATTAAGTTTCTAAAATTTCCCCTAAAACGTGGCACAGTAGATTTCAAAAAATTCCCCAAAAACGTGGCTCAGTAAATTTAAAAAAATTCCTAAAAAAAGTAGCACGGTAGATTTCTAAAAATTCCTTTAAAAAGTAGCACAGTAAAGTTCTAAAAATTCCCAAAGAACATGGCACGGTAAATTTCTAAAAATTTCTAACTAAAACGTGGCACAGTAGATTTCAAAAAATTCCAAAACTTGGCATAGCAAATTTCTAAAAATTCCCCCAAAACGTGGTATAGCAGATTTCTAAAAATTCCCCAAAAACGTGGCATAGCAAACTTCAAAAAATTCCCGCAAAACGTGGAACCGTAAATTTCTAAAAATTTCTAACAAATGTGCCACAGTAAATTTCTAAAAATTCCCCAAAACTTGGCATAGCAAATTTCTAAAAATTCCCCCAAAACGTGGTATAGCAGATTTCTAAAAATTCCCCAAAAACGTGGCATAGCAAACTTCAAAAAATTCCCGCAAAACGTGGAACCGTAAATTTCTAAAAATTCTCAAAAAACGTGGTATAGTAAACTTCAAAAAATTCTTCCAAAACGTGGAACCGTAAATTTCTAAAAATTCCCCAAAAACGTGGCACAGCAAACTTTAAAAAATTCCCCAAAAACATGGTACAGAAAATTTCCAAAACTTTCCCAAAAACGTGACACGGCAAATTTCTAAAAATTGGTCATTTTGATCGCGTTGGTAGTTCTAGCGTGGAACGCAACGATGGAAAGAAAGGGTGATTACTTCTTGCATAAAATCCGCTCCCATCACGTCGCTACCGACGTTGGAGAACTTGTGCTGACCATGTATCGCTTGATAGGCGGAGGTGGTCAGCACCAGGATCTCGTGCCACTTGTGGGTGAGCAACATCGTGTGAACTTCGACCGGTAGCTCAAGGTAAAACGGTAACCTTTTGGTCCACTGCACCAACTTGTACACTATGCTGTCTCCTATCTGACACAGCTTGTCGCTTAAGTTTGATTTATGGTCCAGCAGCTCGTCCAAGTTCTAGAATGCAAAACGAAAGATACATGTACGAACAGAGAGACGTTGTTTCTCTTCGAATTTTCTTCGTTCGAATAAAAGGGAAGTAGAATGTTGGCCGATGTGATTAATGAATGGTAAATCTCTTTTTTATCGACTTAAAGTATTTACGATTCATTTCTCACGCGAAATTATGAGTAAATTTCTATTTACTTATTGTAATTAATTTATATTAAATATATTATAAAAAATTTATTAAATATTGAAATTGCATTGGGAGATGTGAAGTGACTTATAGTGGTTACATTAGGTAAATGGATAAAAAAAAACGGAAAAAGAGATTCAAAAGTGAAACGAAATGAAATTTGCAAACTCACCCTTAACGTGGCAATATCTTGGAACTCGTCGCAGTCTATGAGGGACTGGATCATGGCGACGGTTGCATCGAAAGGAAAAGCTCGATCCCTCGAACTGCTCACTGTGTTGTCTAGCCTCTGCCTTAAGTGTACCACCTTAAACAAAGAAAATTTTTCTGTTCAGTGACACCAATTTATTAGATTTATCTGACTTAATGTCAGAGTATTTATTTATTTTTTTTTTTAGTAAGGTAGAGGATTTATACGAGTATACGCGATTAAAGTATGTTTTGGGGTATGAATTAGGACAGGGGTGTCCAACTTTTTATAGCTCCAGGGCCATATTGACCAATAAAAATTTGTCGAAGGCTGCGCATTGTTTAAATATTCTTTTTATCAGTTCAGTGTAACCTATATCATGAATGAGGAATTTAAAACAAGTGTTCCAGTGAAATATTGATTAAAAAGAAATAAAAAAGAAATATTTTTAATTATAGCCTTAAATATATCTTTAGAATACAAATTATTTCCAAAAAATACGTAAGCAACAATTCGTTCGAACCTAGCTTCCATACTAAAATTTACAAAAATGAGATTCAGGGAATCAGGCATTCGGAGGTGGATCCACCGATGAAAAGAATGCTCGATATTGGTTCGAAAAATTTCGTTCTGGCAATTTGAGTATCGTGAATGAGCCTCGAGGAAGACCACCGCGGCCCATATCGATAACGAGGAATTAAGGACGACCGTGGAATCCGATCCACGCACAACTAGTCGAACACTTGGGTCTAACACTTTGACCGCCACGTCGAAATCACATGTTTTGCTCAGGACGCCACACCATAGAAGATTTGATAAAAATGAATCTCTCATTTTTGATCTTCCGATAAAAATTTTTAATCGTCGAATAGCGCATATTTTATTCCAAAGCATTCTCTAATCAGCGCTAACGTTCAAAATTCATTAACTATCAATGTATCGTTCAACTCTTACAATTATAAGCATTCGAAGCACTCATAATGTTCAAAATTCATTAACTATCAATGTATCGTTCAACTCCTACAATTATAAACATTCGAAGCGCTCCGATCACCGATGACCACCGTGGCGCTACAGGAGAAACAATCTCCGGTCACATATGACCATCGTGGCAGTCAACGTGCTAAACTAGGAACTAGTCATACAGCTTTGTTAACTCTTTGGGGCACGCTGGAATTAAAAGTGTCCCGCCTTTTTGATGCACCGTAATGCATGGTGGGACATTTTTAGTCTACCCTATAACAACAAATTCAATTAAAATAATAATAATTATTTTTTTATGGTTTTGCATTTTATGTCTTGTTCCATTTAAAACGCAATCAAATTTCCATGCAACATGGGTCTATTTTATTATCCGAGATCCCGTGCCGCAAAGAGTTAAAACATTTGCGCGCAATGAATAAAGTGAAAAAATTGAACATAGCTGAACACAGATTAAACAAAAAACGCCCGTTTCATAGTTTCCAGCCTAATATTTGCGTCTTCGCAATAATATGAAGAATCATAACCCATAAACATAACCGAAAAACCGTTTTCAATTTCTATTTTCCAAAGTCATCCAGAACCATCGAGGTCGCATAAACGCATCGTGGCGCTTCCGATAATTTCGATTTGTCAATGAAAGAATCGGTGGGGTCGTGCTTCCTACGTAAATCCGATCCGGCCTTTCACTGACCTTTCGGACCTCCGTGGTACTTCCTCGAGGTCGGTATTTGTAGAGTATACGCGAGCAGGGAGAGCGGCCTCGGGTCCCCTGCGGTATCTTCGGGGAAAGCTACGATCCTCGCCTCTACTCGGGTATACCCTTAAGTTTCGTGCACACCGACCAACGTCATGTATCCGTGGGACACGCGTTCTCGTCGCTGAAGGCGATCGTGGTGGAGGGACGAAGGTGTTGGAGGAGGAAGAGAAGGAGGTAGGGTGAGGTCAGTGTCCCTTGTGCAGACTTTCACGAGTTACGAAACCGGCGGAGAACTGCCCGTCCTTGGCACCGGCTGTCGCTGATTTTCTATTGTCCCTACCTCCGAGTCGTCGTCATCGTCGCCGTGTTTCACTCGGATGCCTCGATGAGACGTCGATAACGACTGACGCCTTCTTCGACGCTCGGACGATCTTTATCGAACGGGATAGATTCTCTGTTCTCCTATTTTCTGTTCTCGTTTCGCTTCTAATTAGCTACTGTAGGCTAGCGGTGTGACATCATTGAACGTTACGTCCTTCGTCTGGTGCAGTTATGGATTTAATTAACCCTGGATAATTAAGCGTTCGCGAAAATCGGGATGGTAACATTTTAACCCTCTATAGCCCAAATTTTGTTTGGTTATTGGAGAAAGAATTAGGATTGATTACAGAGTTCTTCACTTTGATTTGAAAATGTTTTAAGTAATAATTACTGTAGATGAATCGTGGTGTCGCTACAGTAATACAGTAATCAAATTTAATAATGCAGTGGTAATTAAACAAAATTAATTTTTTAAAATATAGATACTTCGGTTTGTAACTTTTAAGTCACTCGGTCCTATAGAGGGTTAATTTCAGTTTAATCCTAAAACTAATATCTGATAGAACCTAACGATGCTTTGAGAAACAAAAAATGTATCCCAATAAATTTTTACTCGGCATTCAACTCTCTTTTCAACTACAGAATGAAACTTCCACTCGTTAGGATAAAAAAAAAAAGAAAAAAAAACTGAAGGTGAATAAAAAAGTAAAATTGCAGAAAACTAATTATTACATCCGCACATTTTTGAATAAAAAAAAAGAAATCAAATTTAATAGTGCAGTGGTAACTAAAGAAAATTAATTTTTTAAAATATAGACACTTCGGTTTGTAACTTTTAAGTCACACGGTTCTACAGAGGGTTCATTCTTGGACGTCGGATAATTAGGGTAACTGAGGGCGAGTCTTGCAGTTATTTTTAATAGTGTATTGGATGTTGTGAATATTAACAGTTTGCAGCCATCTTGCGGGTTACTTACGGCGACATTTATGTGGGAAAGCGTGCAAACAGGAATGGTGTCGTGTCTCGGTGTATGTACCATATTTTGATTTGCTTTTTCGTGAAATTTTAATAGAGAACTTCGTGGAAACATGCGTTTTTCAAAACGTTGAAAAGTATCCAAACGCTTGCGTATTTTTTGCAGAATGTAATTTATGATTTTGTTACTGAATTGTTATTGTTACAGCTATGCGTAGCAAAATATTATGATACCATAAAATTGAATGTTCTGAATAAATTACCGGGCTAATGTGCAATAAAAATTACATTAAAGTCTGTAAGTGTGAAACCTGTAAAAAAATGATATTAAAGTCTGTAACTGTCAAAGTTTTTTATATTTGGGTTATTTAATTGCTAACCTATGGATTAAATAACGACGTTCTTCTACCATGGTTAATTTAAGCCTTTCATCAATCGTGTATTTCATTTTAATTCACCGTTGGTCAATTTTTATTAACAGATAATTTCAGTTTACAATGCGTCGATCGCTTAAGAAGGTAGTAAATATTACTTTCAGTCATTAAAATGTCACTAATTTACATGTTTCGGTAACATTTATGTACTGTAATCAATAGAGATTGATCAAGTTGAGATTGATCAATGTTCGGATACTTATGAGTAGTGTAAGTTCATCCTTTGTAATCGTTAACACTAGAACTACCGGCGAATAAAGTAGACTTATTTCTACCAAAGAAATCAAAATGATAAGTATTTCAAAAAATATCTATTATAAGGGTAACGATTCTTTGTACATATTTTTTCCAAAAAGTCGTAGAAAATCTCCCAAAATACATCACTGTAAATTTCTAAAATTTCTATAAGAAATTATAGAAATCTAGTGTTAATAAGCATTGATGTTTCCATGTGGCTCTGAGAGGCGACTTACGATGTTTTCTCAGAAAGGAAATCCGAGTGTAAAGAGTTAATATTATGTTGTTGACTTGAAAAAATATATTTTTTTTAGATTAAGATGTAAATTAAATTCACGATGTACTGATTCTAGCGAGATCCTCCGCTCCTGGTTTATTTCTTATTTATTAAAATAATATATTGGGTATTGTCGTCGCAGTAAAAGGTGTTTTAGTTTTCGAGGCACGTAGTAGTTGTCAAAACAAAGAAAGCTTAGTAACAATATAATTTTTTTAGCATCATTTTCAAGTACAATCGTTCCAACGAGATATTAAAGAAATTATAAGTATTAGGTTGTCTCAAAAGTTTCTTTCGTTATATTAAGAAGTAATGGATACATAATATTTTATGTTTTATATTATGTTATTATATTATGTAGGATCCATTTTGCTTTGTTATCTCGCTTCATCTTTCGTTTAATAAATAAGACTGATATTTATATAAACACTGCTAGACGAAGCCGCTGCGTGAAGATAAGGAAAGGAACTTTCGAGACGATCTAATATTATTGTTTAGACATAGTATCGCTGTAACCCGGTGCTGAATTAATGGTGCAGAAATCAAATTCCTCAAGGAATTGCTCTATATTTATTAATATGGAACGAACGATCCACTCAATTGTAATCCAAGTAATTTCCTTTGGAATGTACAACAATAATCCGTCTCTCAGGCAAAGAGCGAATGCGGGAAGGAAAAAAATCGTCTTATGAACCGATATAGTCATCGACCTATTTTTCTTTTCACTAGATCACCAATACTTATTCGTACACCTAATCGTTAAAGAGCTTTATGCAAAAACCGGGTCGTTTTTTTTTCTATCTTAGTTTTAGTTTAGAAAAATTTTGTATCTCTGTTTTAGTTTAGAAAAATAATTGAAAATCTTGGTGCAAAAACCAGGCAAGTGCATTTTTTTAGCTAAATTGTACTTTTTATAGTTTTGTATATTTTTTATATATTTTCGATTGTTTTATTCGATTTGTCTCAAATTTAAATATATGGACTTTAGAAAAAAAATTAAGGTAGTAATAAAACTACCAGAAGTAAGAAGTAAGACAGAAATTGAACAGAACAATCGAAAATGTAATTTAAATATATGGACTTTCGAAAAAAATTAAGGTAGCAAAAAAAACTACCTTAGTTTTTTTCTAAGGTCCATATATTTAAATTCAGAAAAAAATAAATATAGAAAATATAGAAAAATAACATAGAAAAAAATTAAGGTAGCACAAAAAAACTACCTTAGTTTTTTTTTAAAGTCCATATATTTAAATTTGACAGAAATAGAATAAAACAATCGAAAACATATAAAACCTATACAAAACTATAAAAAGTACAATTTACCTAAAAAATGCGCTTGCCTGGTTTTTGCACCAAGATTTTCAATTATTCTCACAAACTTCTCTCTTTTACAAACTGCAATTTATCACGGTAACATTCGGCAATCTTCTACAATATATTCACAAAGAAAGCACGTAGATATTTTCCCAACTGTCCATACAATTTCTTACATTGTTAAATCATTTGAGTATTTTTTCTTTAGTCTTCTAGATATAGGTTGATCGCGTAGAAAAAAAAATCTGGCAAACGAACACCGCAGAGAATACTATTCTCCCACGATTACGTTCCTCGCCGAAGATTTAGAGTTCCTGTTTCGCGTTCCTTTTCCGTTAATTCGGGTCTTCCTGTATTTTAAAATTTTTAGGATTCCTTGCCTATGCTCTCCAACGAGAGGAGAGCTTTTGAAATTGGCGAGTATCCGCGTACAGTATCGTGGCTAGGCGTGCAACGATTCGCCCGGAGATGGAAAGTGACCTCCTTAATGGTGCTCCATCCACGGGGCAATATTTATCCGGTCTCGGAGTCATCGATTTCACTTTTGGCAATGGCCTCTACCGGGCTGACTGTTCCCGGTAATTCTTGCCGTTGTTTGCATACCTCACGTGCTCCACGAACGTAACATAGCGTCGTTCGGATACTCCCAATAGTGCACAGCAAAGGATAAGCGCACCTAATTTCGTCTAACCCAAATCAAATTATTCTCGGTTGAAAGATAATTTATATCTTTGTACTGAAATAGTCTGGGATGAATATATTTTTTGATATATTTTACGCCAATAGTTTTCATAAAGCCTCGAATGATACAATTCGTAATTAGCCTGAGTCGTTCGGTTTTGTTCTAAGAGCTGTTTGCAATTACTCTCAGGGTGAATTCGAATGGGAAAGGTTTCGTTTTTTATTCAAATTTTAATTTTGTTATTAGTATTTTTTTAGAAAACGCGGCTGAAGTAAAAGAATACTAATCGAAGATTGAAACGCGATAAAAGTTGATTTTATAATTGTGTAATTTCATTCAAATTTGAATTCTATTGTTATTATCTTTTAAGAAAACGCGACTGAAGTAAAAGAATACTAATCGAAGATTGAAATACGATAAAAGCTGATTTTATAATTGTGTAATTTCATTCAAATTTTAATTCTATTATTATTATCTTTTAAGAAAACGCGGCTGAACTGAAAGATTACTAATCGAAGATTGAATTGCTATAGAAGGCTGATTTTATAATTATGTAATTTGATTCAAATTTTAATTTAATTTTTATTATCTTTTAAGAAAACGCGACTGAACTAAAAGATTACTAATCCAAGATTGAAATGCGATAAAAGCTGATTTTATAATTATGTTATTTCATTCAAATTTTAATTTTATTATTATTATCTTTTAAGAAAACGCGACTGAAGTAAAAGAATACTAATCGAAGATTGAAATACGATAAAAGCTGATTTTATAATTGTGTAATTTCATTCAAATTTTAATTCTATTATTATTATCTTTTAAGAAAACGCGGCTGAACTGAAAGATTACTAATCGAAGATTGAATTGCTATAGAAGGCTGATTTTATAATTATGTAATTTGATTCAAATTTTAATTTAATTTTTATTATCTTTTAAGAAAACGCGACTGAACTAAAAGATTACTAATCCAAGATTGAAATGCGATAAAAGCTGATTTTATAATTATGTTATTTCATTCAAATTTTAATTTTATTTTTATTATCTTTTAAGAAAACGCGACTGAACTAAAAGATTACTAATCCAAGATTGAAATGCGATAAAAGCTGATTTTATAATTATGATATTTCATTCAAATTTTAATTTTATTATTATTATCTTTTAAGAAAACGTAATTGAATTAAAAGATTACTAATCGAAGATTGAAATGTAATTCTGTCGGTCATTAAGTGACTTATTTCAAAACGGGAAGATCTCCCTATTCGGTTGGCCAAGTGTTAAATTCGTTTATCCTACTCGTCGCACAAACGAACCCCGACAACGTTCGCCGATGCGTGAACTTTCATGCGACGAGTTAGAACGATCTAATTATCGTAGCTCGTTTCGATATCGCGTCGACGGTTGTGAAAAATATTGCGCGGAACGCCGATAAGCGTTTATAATTTGCCATTACAATTGCGTTACGTCGACAGAATTCGATTATCGTCGATCAACGATGAATCGTGTCGTTCCATTTCGAACTAATTCACCCTCTGGAGGATTAATTTCCATTGTAGGGCACGACTTGTCCAGCCACGCGAGATACAGTGGTGCTGCATTAGCTGGCCATGGGTAGCTTGAGACTTAATATGGTCAGTTATAAAGGGCGGTAGGGGTTTTAATAATTCTAGTTGTAATAAAAAGTTCTAATGAAAAATAGGAGTTCTAAAAAAATTGTTGATTTTTTATATCTGATATTGATCTTCTATTTTCATATAGATCTTTTTTTTTCACAATTTCTGCGTGAATATATCTACAGTGAAAAAAAAAAAAAAATTTAGTGTACTTAAATTCAATCGATTCTATGCAAAATTGCAAAGATTCTAAAACGTAACAATTATTGGTTCAAAAATTTTCAAATCATAGTTATATGATTTATTATATTATTTTTGCTGATTTTCTATATTTGAAATCGATCTTCTATTTTGATATAGATACATCCTTTTTTTACATGATTTCTGCGTGAATATATCTACAGTGTAAAAAAAAAAATTTAGTGTACTTAAATCCAATTGATTCTGTGAAAAATTGCAAAAATTCTAAAATATAACAATTATTGGTTTAAAAATTTTCAAATCATAGTTATATGATTTATTGTATTATTTTTATTGATTTTCTATATCTGAAATCGATCATCTATTTTCATATAGATATATCTTTTTTTGCACGATTTCTTCAGGAATTTTTTTTTTCACAATTTCTGTGTGAATATATCTACAGTGTAAAAAAAAAAGAAAAAATAGAGTGTACTTAAATCCAATCATTTTTGTGAAAAATTGCAAAGCTTCCACTATACAATAATTATTGGTTCAAAAATTTTCAAATCAAAGTGAGAAACTGTAATCGACTATAATTTTTCCTGATAAGCAAACGAAATTTCGGTTATAGGGAGTTAATTGGTGGGGATATCGACGGTCAGTTAACGAGGCAAATTCTCGGTCAGCTAACGCGGCACCACTGTAACTGTTGCAGCCGAGCTCTAATAGGAAACACTTTCACGATGTAAAAGATAATACTGTGTTTAGACGAGTACGAAAAGGCATGCGAGACGACGTCGACCGGCCGGCTCTCGAGCTGCTTGCTCGTTGTATCTATCGGCTTTCGTAATGTGGGAAACCTTGAGGCTTGCGCAAACAGAGTCGTAAGAAAGTGAAATTGCAACGTGGAGTTCATTCATTTCAGGATCGTTCTGCTCGAAACCGATCGAAATTCATCGAACTCGATGATTTCTCGTTGCTCTCTGCTCGTTGATTTTCCTATTTATTTTCCATCACTCCACTTTGTGTTTCTTCAAATTTCTGTATCATTCTTTGTTCTTAATTTGGTCGTCGCATCGTGATACTAGATACTTTACATTTTTATATTTTATTACCGTTTTCTAACTTAATCCTTATGATTCTGATCATTTAATTTGTGCGACTTCTTTAATTTTGATGACGAGCAAAATTGATGGTCATCTCATAAAAAAATCGTATTTTTGATATTTATTACATTTTTTTTCTATTGCTCTATCCGGAGATAAAAAAGTGTTTTTCTTAAAGCATTTGATACGTCCTCTACCATTTTTTTATTTTTGTTAACTACAATTTATGCTGCAAGGTAGTATATTATTGCTCTTTTTTTATTATTGTACATTTATTTGAAATTGTTAAGAATTAAATGGGAAAAGAATACTTCTATTCTGGTTCTAGAGAATCTGTCTCGAAGTCCCTTAGGATATTGTGAGTGACTGGTATAGAACAATTCATGTGTAGCGTTATAAAACAATACCTTTTATTACTCGTATTCTAGCAAGTATATATAGAACATAAAGAAAAGAAAATAAAGGTAGAGCGATGCTCTAGTCATTAATTACTATTAGAGCGACCTATCAGACTTGGCGGGAAGATTTGAATCCAACAGAAATAAAGAGCGTAGTTTTAATATTTTCGTTGCTGTATATAAATGACATAATTCAGAAAGCAAAATGACTCTTTAAACCTATATTATTTATTTTTCAAAACGTGTTAAATAAATTAAAAAATACAAAAATTGTCAATGAATCGGATCTAAATAAGAATTCTGTCAAAAGAAAGATTTTTAAGTGTAAACAAAATTTTTTATCAACGTTCCAACTAAACGAGTATTAATTACGAATTTATAATAAAATATTAACTTTCCAAATTTTTACTATCATTCTTTCACTACCAAACAGAAAATAATCCAATTCGCCACGATTTATCCTACTAATGTAAACGATAAAAAATAATGATAAAAAAAAAGTATTTGGGTCTTTCTGAAAGTTTGCACAAAATGGTTTAGGCAAAGAATGTGTTAAAGCAGATTTCTTGTATCAATAAACGCACTGAACGCGCGAAACTGTTAACCGTGTTTCAGCGTTCCTCGAGTCTGAGAACGCGACCATAAAACGTTCGCGATGATTTTGTAACCGTTGATATATTCATTTCCTGTATGACTTCAGTCTCTGTCCAGAAGCAGCGTAGTCATCGTACAGAATGCATCGACCGAATAACGTTTCGCGAATGATTGTTCTAGACGCACTCGTAACGAGCTTCTCGTGATCTCGAAGCTGAAGATATCGATGATGTAATCTTAACCAACAGCATGACGATTCGATTAATTTCGCGAGCGTCTTGAGGTATCTCGAGGAAAGGTTACGTCGAGTTGAAATTTCACCGTTGTTTCTGATACTCTATCGCTCATAAGTATCTTGGTTATTTTTAACCTACATATTTTATAATTTACGATCTTTCAGATGTTCTTACCAGTGTAACGAATATTATGAATATTAACAGATTGCTTATCGAATTGTTTATGATAGACAATATTTCACTTTTTCAATCCTTAACACTAGAACTACCGACGATTAAAATATATTTATTTCTACCGAAGAAATCAAAGTGGAAGGTATATAAAGTAATGTGTAATGCAATTCAGACGAAAGTTTATCCATATTTTTAATAGAAAATCGCGGAAAATGTGCCCAAAGGCATCGTAGTTAATTTATAAAGATTCTGTAAAAAATTACGAATGGGTCATTTTGACCACCTTGGTAGTTCTAGTGTTAAGCTACACACTTCCTGTACGAGACATACGCTACGCACTGGGTCAATCTGACCCAAGTCAAAGTTGTACAGTTACCACAACGTGACTATTCAATTTTTCAAATTAAAAAAAAATTAGATACGTTGGTAAAAGCCTTAAAAATAAGATAGTATTGTTAGAATAACAGAAACATTAAATATAATAATTTAAAAAAATTCTAATAAACAAAGAAAGTTGGAAATTGACTTATTTATGCAAATATATATATTCTGTTAGAATAAGAGAAACATTAAACATAATAATTAAGAAAAAATTTTAATAAACAAAGAAAGTTGGAAATTGACTTATTTATGCAACATTGTCTGGATCATCTAGACTCACAGTGTAACTTAAGGCAGTGCTCCGCAACCTTTTATCTTCCACGGCAGACCTACGTTTTTTCGACAATCCTGCGGCACACCACAAGTAAAAGCTTACAAATACATAAACTACAACAATAATAAAACTAGACGAAGTGTAGACCAATCAGATGAATAGAAATCTTGTCGGATACGCTATAAACGCTCAACTTTACGCATAACTTTTGAACCGCTATATTGCTGAAGTTAAGACCTGCTTTCTTTAATTCCACAAATCTAGAACTACTAATTGAAAAAAAAGGTCCACAATTTTCTGTCCGTTGAAACGTACTTCAACCAAAAGCTTGAAAATAGAGTTTATCGTTCCTCTCTAAAATTGTTATAAAATAAAATTACAAAAGTGAAATATTGTCTATCATAAATAATTCGGTAAACAACGTATTAATATTTATAACAGTTCCAACTCTAGAGTTCCTTCGCTTATTCCTCCCGTTAACCTAAACAAATAAAAATTACAATCTACGCTCAGTTACAGCAATTTTAAAAATCATACCCGTATCTAAATAAATAAAACTTTTGGTATACACATAGTCAACAAAACATCAACGGCGAATTTACAAAAATTGGTTGTCTTAAAAATTAGTCAACCAGTCACAGACTCCCCTATTATTTTTCCGCGTTCGAATTCGTCCAGGATAATCGAGAGCGCGTCGAACCGAACGAAAGAAGTCCTCTGCTCGCGAGAAAGATTTCGTCGGAGCATGTGATCCGATCGCGTGCAGCTGCTTCGAAAGTGAAAGTGAAGATGCCTTCGGGACGTTCTCATCAGCGGCGCATTCTCCTTGCGAGGATCAACTTTTGTCGACCCGCGCTCGATTTCTAACGAGCCGCCTCGAATAAATCACTCGAAATCGTTGTGTTACGGTTGCACGGACGACGTTGATCTATAAGTGCTAGCTGGATGTTCGAGAGCGTCGAGACGCGAGTCGAGGAAAAAAAAAAAAAAAATCATTTCACACGTACGCTCGTTGGCTTGTTAGATAATCGGTCTGATGGAGAGTTGATAGAGAAATCCCATGGAATCGTTCTTACATGCTGTATCTTGTGCGCTTCCACGAGCTATCATGCAGAAACATCGCGTGAAATCGAACGAGTTGCGTCACCGAGTTGCTCGCCAGCGAAGAAATGTTCCAAGGAATAGAAAAACAAGTAGAAATTACCGCGTCGGTAGGAATAGTTAGTATATTATTTTAATTATTCATCGTAGCGCGTTTTTATGTAAGAAACTATTGACGAGGATCTGAAACTGTTAGAGGGTCTTCGTCTGTTTTGCGTTGAGCTTTGCGCTGGTTACAAAAGACTCTTAATGTTCGAAGGAATAGAAGAACAAGTAAAAATTACCGCATCGGCAGGAATAGTTAGTATATTATTTTAATTATTTATTGTGAAACTGTTAGAGGGTTTTCGTCTGTTTTGCGTTGAGCTTTGCGATGATTAAAATGGACAAATTGTTTTTACGTTGTTTAGATATCAAATTCATAATATTATAAATGAGACACTTTAATATGATGAAATTAATAACAGTAAAGAAAACAGTAATCAAATAATCGGTCCAAGAAGAATCAAAAAGTATTTTCGGAACGCTTGTCCTGAGAAACCGAAAATGCATCTTGGCGAATGCTTCTTAAAATATCGCACGAAACAAAATTACAGAGCTTAAAGAGCTTTTAAGATTGAATATCAGGTCTTGTACAATATAAAAATACACGAAATTTTAAAACAAAATAGTTATATTCGTTGTCGTCATTAGAAGTACTGCATTTAATTCAACTTGCAAGCGAGAGTCCCTTCGAGTCCAAATAGTTAATCTCACATTTAACTCTTTATAACCGGAATTTTATTTGTTTACCAAAACAAAAATATCAGAATCGCGTAAGAATACGATTTTTTCAATAAAATATTTAGCATATTAGGAATGGTAGCCTGCAAAGCGAGGGTTGATGGTTCGAATCCATCGTAGATTAAACTTTCTCTGTCTAATTTGCTTCAGTTTAACTTCCGTATCACATTATAAATATTTACTATTATTTTATGTTATATATATACGTTTCTACGTATTTTCCTTTAAAATTAAAAAAGAGTCATGCAACGAAGGGTCGAATCAACCCGTTTACCCAGCACACAGTCTAATAATAATAATAATCCACAAAATCGAGCAATATTCACGATTCGTAACTACGAATAAATAAATAAAGCAAAATAAATCTATGAGAAAATGGTAGAAATGATGTAGACTCACTTCGGAGGGGTTGGTTAGCGCCGTCTTCAGGATCGTCCCATTGACAAGATGACCCGAATGCGCTGGGTGGCTTGAGTGACTGGTGGTAGATTGCGAGTTGAGCGGGTCGCCCGACGAAATCTTGTGATGATGAAGATAACCACCAGTCAGCTGGGCATGCTGCTGCTGGCTATGGTGAGCGACTGCTGCTACAGCCATGTGTTTGTCAAGCATCGTCGAACCCATGGTGCTTTTGCTACCACCAAGGGATCCCGACCCGTTAACACCGCCAACGTTACCGCCGCTACTTATGCCACCCATGCCTCCACCCACTCCGCTTGCTTTGTTACTTTTCTTGTGCTTTTTGTACTTCACCTGTAGAAAAAAAGAGCGCAAGGAAAAATTAAGCGTTTATCTTAGAAACGAACCCTTTGTGACATACAGTACGAATTTCTCATCTGTATTACAATTTCAAATAATATTTTTATTAGCGTTCTCCGTCTCGGTATTTTTGAGATATTAGCGTGACTGATTTATGTTTATTAGAATTATTTTTTAAGATAACAAATATTCGCGGTAATCCAGTTGTCGATCAAAAAATAAGAAGACGAGAAGGTTCGCCAGCTGATGATGATAGCGCGAGATACCGTAGATCAAATTTATATATTAATTGTATGTTAATAACGCGTTTTTGAAATGTGCTACGTGGTCTGTGTTCGTCTTAGATTATTCAGGAATAATTTTTTAAAATTTGAGGAAGATCGGTTCGGTAGTTGAGTTTTACGCGAATTTAAAAATCGGCTCTCTATTGTATAATAGTGTATGTAGATACAGATAATTAACAGATGGTGGACATTTGATGAATTTTGAGC
>SMSQ01021645.1:2385-13390 GCA_019453375.1 Ctenoplectra terminalis | reverse complement strand
CGTGTGTCATTTGGGTGATATTCCTCGTTAGAAAAAATTTAGGAGTGTAAAGGGTTAATAACGCCCCTTTACGCTTTTTCTATCGAGTTACGCTTCTATGAAAGTTCTGTTGGAAATCATGCTCTCAATATTATGCTATGCTCAACACGATATAAAATGTGCTTGTAAATGGATCTCTGTTTACGGGGTGCATCGTTTTGCCGATCGCACTCCCAACGAGTCACGTGACACTGGAGACGGCCGATCAGCCAACGTAACGCTGAATACTCCGGGGATTACCATCGGGAAAACGTATCGGTCGCGTGTGGGCGTCTCGCTGACATTTTACGTACCGTAGAATAAAGTTAATTTTATACGTAAACCTAACATACCATATTTTTTTATATCATGGCATATTTTGAAAAATGTAGCCCACATTGTTTACTCCTTAATGTATTGTTGTACTATGATTTTAGATATATTTTGGAGTGTGCGTAACGATATGTGTCACGGCAAGTTGGGTCGGCGCAACACATTGCATCAAATATTTATATTTTTACAAGCATGAAACTCCAAATTATTCATCGTTTTCTAATTCATCTATTACGGAACATCATCAGCATGTAAGTTCAATCAATTTTCAGCTTTTTTCTGTCCAATTTATACCAAGTTTATGTAAATATGGTTTATCTTGAAGCAAAATTTATACCAAATAAATTGTATTCTATTTTAATTTGGTACCCCTACAATTTTGTGTAATTTCACTGAGAAGGGACCATCCCGAAGTGTTCGTTAGAACATCGCGGTAAGCAAACGGCTGAGTCAGGCCATGTGCATTTCGTCAAAGCGCTTTCCTCGCTTAAGGGAAACTCTTTCGGACTAAGGGTAATACACTAAGGCAGGCTATATTGACAGAGACATCCTAATGGATAGTCGAAAAGGACATTATTGTATTGACTTTCGCCGTAAACACGCGTAGTATTAAATCAAGTATTTAAAACGCCCACATAGTTTATTTTAAATATACCGCTTAATTCTTAATTCACGAAGCGGAGGGTTAAAAATATATTTCGGGAATATCGCGAAAACTATGAATGCTAGGTGAAAAGTTTAAATTGGAAAGTTGTTTGTTCTTGAATAAGAAATTGATCTACTTAAGCAATTTAAAAACAAATGGATTAGTTTAAAAAATATGATTTATCGATGACACGATATCTAATGTTTACGACCGTTATTTCTACTCTTTTCTTTGTCTTTTTTGTACTTGTTTTAATAATCAGATTATTTATTTTACAATATAGTTCATATATCGTATAAATCGTGTAGTTACCATACACAAAATCGTATATGTACCCTCAATGCTGAAGTTCACGATAAAAGCAACTTTTTAAAACATAGAATATCTCTGACTAAAACTGATCAATGTGTCGATAAAATAAAGAATAAAAAAAATACGTGTCTAATGTTTTTCCAGGCTCTATCTGTATGCAAAGTTTCATCAAAATTGGCGATTGACACTTCGGGATAGTCCCTTGTGAGAGTATATATATATTATAAAATGTATTCCATAATATATTGGAACAATTTCAGAGATATTTTACATAAATAATCGCTGTATGTGATATATGCAAAACGGTCCTTTTTTAGCTCAGCTGGTAACAAATAAACTTTACAACTGATCTGCAGAGGTTTTTGAAAGGATGGTTACGAAATAAAACTTGTCCCCGCATTGTACATATTACTTAAGGGGTTAGACGATATGTTAGCGATATCTTTAACAACTTCGATGGTCGTATGCCAAACTATGAAATGGCTAAATCGCTGGAAAGTTTTTTAAAGGTTGGTGTCTACTTAGGTTCATTTTTTTTTCTTTTTTTTGGTACTTTTATTACACTTCTTTTCTTTTAATTTTTAATTACATGATAATGATCGATATATGTTTACGGTAGAAACGGTAACATAAAAAGCGCTCTTATCGTATTTATGTATATTACAGATTAAAGTATTTTAAAAATATGATTGAAACAGTGTAACCAAATATTGAACATTATCATGTAGTTAGGAAATAAAATAAAAGTGTAATAAATGTACAAAAAATAAATAAATAAATAAGAAAAGATGAACCTAAGTGAACTTGAGAACCTACAAAAACTTTCCACGGGTTACCATCTTCATGCTTAGCCACATGACCATCGAAGCTGTTAAAGATATCGCCTACTTTAATGTATTTATAATAACTGATGTAATATAAATTTGGTTGGTTTATTGAATTTTTTGAATTCCTATGTTAATTTGATGTACGTAAAAACATTGAACATTGCACAAAATACTTCTTTGATCAAAAATATACGAAAATTCGTCGTATAAATTATGCTGTCAGGCAAAAAAACTGCGGGAAAAAGGTTTTCAATTTTTTTAAGTATGACAAACTTGACAAAAAAATCTGAAAAAAAAATTGTGAGCAATAGTATCAATAATATGTACTTACTCAAATAGATCTGCGATACTTTCGATATAAAATCAGCATTTTTCTGCGTTATTACACTTTACTAACCCTCCAGTGTAAATATAAAATTGAAACTTGGCACAAATTGTTTTTTCCTGATAAACTATCGAATGATCCATGGCAAGTCGAATTTGATTTAGGGGCTCTTGTGATCCCCTTATCCGGCTATACCTTTAAAATAAAAAAAAAATTTTTTTGCTTAAATCATAGTTTTAAGTTTCTAGAATGATATTATAAAAGGTCCGAAATTTCGACCACAATTCAAAGTAAGATTGTTTGCAACTTGAGTGGCGCTTTAGCTTAATGCAAACGAGGGTGTTTTGTTGCCCGTGGAAGCGCAGAATAGCAGGCGAGCTTGCGGATCAGAAAAGTTGCTCGTTTCAAGAAGTGTACAAACGATGTACACGATTTCTTTGGTTCTAGCGGTCCGATTGTAATCATGCAAGTACAATTTTGCAAGTATATTCGTGATAACATTTTCTAAGGGATGATCTTTGATTTTTTCAAATATCGTTCCTTTATTGTAAATTATAAGCAAATTAATGAAAATTTTCCGGCAGAAACTGGGTAAAAAATGTTCAAACATGTGCTATTTCGTTCATTTTCGAAAAGTTAACAAAATCGATAGGTTATCTCCTAGGAACGGCATTACAGTTGACGATAAAAAATTTGTTTTCTTGTTTGGGAAATGCTTACACAATCGTGAACACCGTTTATCAATAAAAAAAAAGCAACTTTCACGCAGTTGTCGTACACCTATTATTTGAAAATTATCCACGATTTTGCAATTGACTTTACTAGTTTACGCTAAAGTAATGTGCACAACCGCAAATTGATTGAATTCTTACTTTCAACACAATTCGTGCCATTTTTACTCGCCATAGTGGTCTAACCCTTTAAGTTTGTTAATGAAAAACAGAACTTCGTATGTAATACAAACTAAATAGAAATATAAAGGTAATAGAACGTTTTACGTTATTCGCACATCGGGCTCACTCATACGTACTACCATCGTGCAGGCAAAAAAAAACAACAAAAAGAATCATTATATAATAGTTTATTTTGATTGGCTGGAGGAGCAATCTACACTTCAGTCTTTATGAAAGTTGGTGCTGTAATTATTTTGCTACTAAAAATGTACTATTTTATCGAGGTACACAGAAAGAATTTTAAGGAGGTTAAATTATTTACTCGTATTTAATAAACTAATAGCAAAGAGTATACAGAGTGTCCCAAAGAAAGTGAAGGACCCTTCAAGGAGTGATCCCTGAGATGATTTCAAGCAACTTTGTCCTTTGCTAAAATGTCAAATTCGGCTTTGGTAACGAGTTATTAACGAAAAACACTGGCCATCAGCGAGAGCATTGACTCTGTGTCGCGGTTGTGCTTCAACGGGCAAATCAGAATGTATCGAAGCAACTGTTGGCGAGTGTTGAACAAATAAACTGAGTTTTTACACTCGCCAACAGTTGCTTGTTAAGGTACAAGCACGATATGGAGCCAACACTTACTCGTCCTGTGACTGGTCAGTGTTTTTCGTTAATAACTTGTTAACAAAGCCGAATTTGACATTTTCGAAAATGAAAAAATTGCTTGAAGTCATCCGAAGAATTATCCCTTCAAGGAATGATTTGTCCTTTACTTTGTTCGGGACACCCTGTAGATAACTAATTCTAAGTAGACATTTTAAATAGTAAGAATGTGTATTTTTAGCATGATGTTATTTTAAAATGTTTTTTATATTTTTTCAGACGGTTCCGTACAATGCTCCATTTTTCACAACCTGGTTTTGTACGAATTGGGAAATTCTTTACTTTCCAGTTTATTTTGTTTGTCAATCTGCAAGAATTAAATGTAACACTCCATCCGAAATAATCGCAGAGAGTTTACGAGGTTTCCGTGATAAAGGATTTACCGGTGGTCGTTTTTTGATCAGATGTAGTCTTTTTTGTGGACTTTGGGTAGTTACGAATTATATGTACATTTATTCGCTCAGGATATTGTTAGCCACAGACGTAATGGCTCTTTTCGCAACGAACGTCTCATGCGTATACCTGTTATCATGGGTTATTCTTCACGAACAATTTGTTGGAGTAAGGGTTAGTAGCTTTTTGTTATAAAAATTGCAGATTATTAATACATATGGTGGTTCATCTAAATATCTTCTTTAATTTTATGCAATTTAAGTGGTAAAAAAAGACGCGTACCCTACAAAGAATATTCCTTTGAAAAATTTTTAAGGACACCAATATGTATATACTTTTTTTCTATTGAATATTGTAATTGATATTGATTCTTTGGTCTCGAGAGGCAACTCACAACTCACCACTTGGATCAATGCAGCAACTCGAATGACTGATAACTGACAATAATCGCTTTATCAATAGATATAAATCAGCAGTTACTTTCTTGTATTTCTCTTTACAAAACATAAAAAATGGTCCAAACGATTGAAGGACAAACAAATTGTATCAACATAAGGTGATTAAAAATAATTTTACACAAATACTTTGAAGAGCATTTCATATATCGTATAAACAAAATAATTGATTACACATTTGTAATTACAAATTTTCTTCTGTAATGTGATATAAATTTTTTTATAACATGTATCGAGTTTTCTTTTATAAACGTTTATTTCTGTTGAATTGTTCCACTGCATTACTGCATTATAGCTGTGAGAAGTGATGCAATGTATATGTGTAGAACTTAAAAAATTGTAATTTGCATCGATTATTTAATGTTCACCCTAGGAAATCTGTATCCACATATATCTTATTTACAAATTTTGTAACATTTAATACAAATCTTGTAATCATCAATTTTTCAAAAATTAATACTACAATTAAATGTTCTTTCTCTATAAAAGTAGCTAAACTATATTTTATATTTATATATATGGTGTCCCAAATACTGTGAAGGACCCGGATACTTTTGTCAAATTCCACTTTGTTAACGAGTTATTGGAAAAACACTCATCAATCACAGAGCAAGTAAGCATTGGCTCCGCGCCGCGCTTGTGCGAGTAATTCAGAATGAATTGAAAACTTAAATTAAACTTATCCAATCGGTAAAAGATTCGCCTGCTGCTTGAAAATGTAGGTTACTGTGTCACTGTACCGATCTTGACGCTTGACGAGCGTTAGGTACGTTGTGATCACATATATACCTGTGATCCAGCTGTAATTTTAATTTTGCATAATTTTTAATGCAAATTAAAATTTTCATTATTTAATTTTGTACGGCGCGTGTTAAAAGAAACTGACTAACAAATCGAAAGTTTAATTCTGCCAATGATGCAATGGTCATTTCACGCCAAATCGATCACTTTTTGAACTTAACATCAGTGATTTTGTTCCAAATGAAATATAATGTACTACGCGTGAAATTAGTGGGGATTTAAGTCATCATTTTGCTGCTTTCGAATTTGTTTAATAGATACGGACCTTTAAATTTACCGATTTTTACCCATTTTCGAGAGAAGTGAGTGTATTTATCAATTTTTATCTCAAAAGGTATCGGTTGTATCGGGCTCCCGTTTTATTTTATTTCGATCGGGAAGGATTGGCCTATTAGAATAATATTTTTGTTGCTTGAAAAATTGATTTTATAATAGCAAAAATTGTAAACAAATTCTTAATTTGCAAATCTTTCTATGAGGGGTTAGATGTGTTTAAATTTTGAAAAAAAAAGCTGACTATATTCCTTGAAGTGTTACCTAAAAAATGAGCTGTTTTCCAGGATTGTAATTCAACAAAACTCAAACATTATACGAAAGAAAAGCGATATCGATCAATTTCCAAAATTCAAAAAATTGTAACACAGTATTTAAAAGCAATTTCACCAAATAATTTCCCCAGGGCGTTCAAGTGTCGCCTGCACCTTTGAGTGAGGCGCGCCGAAAATCCGCGTATTTCAAGACAATGGCACAGCGGATGATAACTTCGGGCAGCGCTTCGATGCTAGTAAACATGCTAAAAATAAAAAGTCAAATAAACTAAAAAACTAAAACTCTGGCAAACAGATGTGGGCAAGTGCTAAATAGCTACGGTGCTAAAGTGCCCGATGGCCTCCGAAATTGATGACCGCTGTGAAAATAAAACAAATTACCAGACCCGTGTCTGGCACGCAAAAGATTGAATTAATACAAGATTGAACACTTACAAAAGACGTTCGGTAACCCGAACATTCAAAAAAATTTGAAACTTTGAACTAAGTATCACGCTATTTTTTTTATCTGCTGACATTCGGTTTTTCAGTGTGAAAGCACTCTTTAAAGTTTGCTGTGTGTTAAGAAAACTATAACAGATATCAACAAATTTTTACAATGAAAATTTAATGGTTTCTTATATTCTAGAAAACCACGTAATAAAATTGTTAAACATTTTTTGTTTAAAACGTAATCCCTACCATTCTTATTTTTGAAAATTTTGATTTTCATGTCCGGTCAAAAAATGTGCAAAATTTTATTACAAATACAAATATGTATATGATTCCTATTCCGTAATGCAGTACTTTAACCCTTAGGGAACGAATGCCGCCATACTCGCGACATTATACAATATATTCTAGAAAAATCGAATGCTGCCATGCAGGCGGCATGACGTGATATTTTAGGAAATCGCAAGAATTAAGGGCGATAAGCACGCAACAATTAAGGGCGATCGGCAATTGTTTAAAACCTGGTATTCACATAGGGGACTGTTGGGAGAAGTACCGCATCAAAAAAAAATATAAGTAATTTTGTATGAATACATTCTTAATCTATAAAAAATAAATTTATAAATGTGTACAAATCTATACATTACATACACGCATCTGTTCGTCTATTTCAATTCCCATTATTTTTCTGAAATTTTCACTTCAGTATCCTTTTGTACGGACATATTATATTATGCACCTTTTCTCGCTCTGGAAATAAAGCACTTCATTTCTTAAAAATCCGTCGAACTATTGGTCATTGTTCTAGAAAAATACGCTCATTCGTTAAGGGTTAATTTTACCAATGAGTGTATCTTGGACTCCCACCATTGCACTTCCAACTATTGTACTTACTGTCAAGTATTTGTGTTATACATTTCTGTATATGAGGGAAATAAGGAAAAAGTGAGAAAAATTACTTATAACTCGATAAGCAGAGATTACATGGATCACTGGTCACTAACAAACATTTGTGGGAGTCATCAATATTTTTGAAGATAATCATGGAGATCATTTTAAATTGCACGTTGTTTACGAAACAATATCAGAAAATTACAGTCACTAACGCATAACCAGTTATCATCGCCACGATTTTACAATCTTTTTAAATATTCCTGGTATAAAAGTGGTTACCTTCCTAGTAGACCTGAACCGTTTAAATTCAGTAAATTTTTGTTATGAAAAAGAAGATTCCCATGCTACGTTTCACTGTGCAGTGTGTGGAAATTTTCGTTGTTGCGATGTGCCTAGTGTACCAAGTATCTCTGTTTCGAACACTTTTCTGAACAGCACTATTTAAAATGTGGTGCATAGCTTCAGCACCACCCACATTTTCATGTAATTCAAAGTTTTGAGTAGGAATACAAAAAATCAATTGCATGCGTTGAAAGGGCATGACAAATAGTAAATAATAACGAAGCCTATGCAACGAATCATAAAGAGAAACATTATTTTTCACTATTTTTTTATTGTTGCATAACTATAGCACCATAACGGTAAAAGAAAATAAAAAGAGATAATAATACAATTAAAATATAATAAAAAGATCTTATTAATCCGTTGGGCAACCTTTGTTTCTAATTAATTTAAAAATGCAATTTTGCACACTCGATTAGTTTTTGGAAAATTTCTGAACGAACTTCGTTACATGCTAGAAATTATTGCACTTTCTAACTGCGAAATGTTTTCGAATTGTCGATTTTCAGCATAAATCTTCCTAACAAAGATACCCTAGATGTTCTTCATCGGGTTTCGATTTGGAAAATATGCTGGCCATTTAGTTACATCGATTTCATTTGTTTGAAACCATTCCACGTGAATGGATGGCAGCATTGGCTTGCTGAAATGTCTGAGAAAGATTTTTTCTTTCTTGGACCAACCTTTTTTATTTTTGCCGTAGGTATCGGGATTATTAAAGAAATTTAAAACAATCTTACGTGATCGACCCAGACTACGAGAAATTTCCTTGATACTGATATTTTTCTCCTTGTACGATAGAATCGCAACTTTTTCTTTTCCCATTATTAAATGTTACGTTAGAAATTAATGTTTAAGGTATAACAAAATTTTAATTTGATGTAAAACACGTTTAATCGGATAACCAAGACGTTGCAACGCTAAATTTCGTAAAACAAACGTGGTATTGATGATAATACAAAAGATAATGCTATAGTTGTGCAGTAGCTGAAAATCATTCTTAACTTCAGAAACGTTTTACCGAAATTGATTATTTATCAAACCCTTTCAACTCGCATAATTAAATTTTTTGTATTCCTATTCAAAACTTTGAATCGTATGAAAATGTGGGTGGTGCTAAATTGTAGATACGCGTGCATGTTTGACTATTATTGTATGCCCTTCCATTATATATTTTATACCTGAGAGCTATATTGTAATGAATCATATTTTTTGACTGGACAAGAAAATCAAAATTTTCAAAAATAAGTGTGAAGGTTACGTTTTCGTTTAAACAATAAGTGTTTAACAATTTTATTACATGGTTTTTTAAGACATAAGAAACCATTAAATTTTCATTCTAAAAATTTATTGATATCTGTTATAGTTTTCTTAACAGACAGCAAACTTTAAGGAGTATTTTCACCACGTAAAACCGAATGTGGGTAGATAAAAAGAATAGCGTGATATTTAGTTGAAAGTTTAAAATTTTTTTAATTTTCGGGCTACCAAACGTTCCTTGTTAGTGAAAGGTGATTTTGGAAAATAAATATTCTTTGCAGCGTATTTGTCTTGCGATACCACGCAAATTGCATAAGCAATATTGTATAATAATTATTGAACGTGATAAAGTCGTTATGCAACAATGATGAACAAATATATTGCAGATAGTTGCAGTGATTTTATGCAATACTGGAATTGCACTTTTAGCATACATGGACGGAATAACTGGAAGTCCAACTTTAGGAGGTGTTGTTTTAGCAACATCGGCAGCGGCTGGTTCGGCAGTTTATAAGGTAAAAATTAATATTTTTAAACGAAAATATCATTTTATCCTCTTTTTATTTTGGTTATTATGATCGAACGTTCGAACAAGGATGGACACTATAAAAGTATTAATATGATGTTAAACTAGGTGCTGTTTAAAAAAGTCATAGGAGAAACAACATTTGGTCAAATGTCTTTATTCTTTTCTCTTATCGGGTTGTGTAATGCGGCGTTGTTGTGGCCAGTTTGTTTGGCTCTTTATTTTTCGGGAGTGGAAAGCGTGCACTGGGGCCGATTACCGTGGACAGCGTTACTTTCGGCAAGCATTCTGCACTTAGGTTGGTATTTTTATTTGTTAACGTTAATCTTCATCCAGAATCCACCTCTGAATCACGAAACAATTACCAATATACGAATTCTTTGTGCTGTAAAAAAACATCTTAATCGCCTCGACACGACGCCTGTACCGTTACATCGCGACTCTGATTGAATCTCACCGGGTTGTAAGTCCGCTGACGGAACGCGACGATTTTCGCGGTACGCTGTCCGTCAAATTAATGTAGAACAGCTGATTTGTGTTGACAAAGTTTATTTACAATATTTACAATATTTACAATGTGGGTGGTGATTAAAGCAGAAATGGTTGTATTGAATAGGACTTCGTGATTATTTTTGAAGAATCGATGTGTTTGTTTTATATAGACACCGAAGAATTGAAGCAAGGAGTGGATGGGAGATGGAGACTGTAAGGAAAGAGAATCCAAAAATAGGTGATTGGTTTCAATGGAAATCAACCCCTTACAGAAACATGGNGTTGTTTGTTTTTGAATAAGGAATTGATCTACTTAAACGATTAAAAAAAAAAATCGATTACATCGTCGTTAACGATCGACGGGGATCACGATGGCAATCGTATGCCTGAGATCAAGATAAGATCCCATAGGCGGGATGGAAGCGCTTCCCGTGATCTATGTTGGTATCATCGTAATTACGGCAACAGAGCTGCGAAATGTGTACCTCCTTGTAAAACGACTGGACCCAAACCGGGAAATAAATAGGACCGTCTTGGACCGTCTTGGATTTAGGACCGAAATCGATGGTCCTAAATTTGGTCGCATTTTTATTACTGATCGTTGTACAAAGGTAAAATTCCTCGTGGATACGGATGTAGATTTATGTGTTTTTCCGTGGTTGCGAGTGCGGGACCGATTACATAAGTACAATTATGAACTTCACGCGGCGAACAGTTCCCATGTTGCAACCTATGATACAACCGTCTTAAATTCAAATTTATCGTTGCGTCACGATTTTACGTGGCGATTCGTGATAGCCGATGTGGAAGGACATCGGTCGATAATCGTATCGGAATAGACTTTT
>SMSQ01021642.1:265-12207 GCA_019453375.1 Ctenoplectra terminalis | reverse complement strand
TTTTTTTTTATTTGCAGAGGATTCCGAGTTGTCCAGTGAAGGGTCCACAGCCCTTGAAGGAATTCGTGGGTCGCTGCCAGACGATGCCATCACGGGTGAAAAAATCCTTCTGCGGTTGCCTTCAGGTAAGAACGAGAATTGCTTCGATTAAAAACTCCATTTAAGTAAGAGAGTTTCTGTAGCAATTACAAGTTACTCTACAATTTATCCGTCTTTGGTGGTGTTTCGCTTACAATTAGTCTGTCGAACAAAAATTATATCCTTTCATCGAGTCACAGGCGCGACAAATCTATCGTTAATCATACTTAACAGTTCCACAAATGCTACCCCGATGCTCTATTCGCGAACAAAAAATCTGGAAAAATAACAGCATAGCGAAACCCTTGAACGAGAACAATTAACAAATCATAGCGGGCGAGAATCAATTTCGCGTTTGCCGCAAACGCGGTTCCGCATTCTCTTCGTTCGAAGAAGTAAAGAGCAAACGAGGACTGATTGCCTAGACTTCCACGAAGCAGGTTGTCATTAGGAAGTAGTTACGTAAGTAAGAACGAGGTTTCTCGTGGAACGAACCGAAACGATGCCACGTTGCATCAAGAAAGTCCGTTTGGGATCGGTCGCATTCTCGTCCGAGGAGAGAGAGATGACGCCGCATTAAATTATCGTGCCAAGCACACACCCATGGTTGCAAAGCATTCTCGAATGACATCTGCAATGCAAAATCGGCGTGTGTGCTCTCCCAGCGCGTGTTCGACTCGTCGAGATTCCCAGACTTTTTGATCCCGAAAGGGAACGTTCTCAACGGTATCCGTATAATTGGCCAGAAATTTCTACTCGTTGGAGGAAAGACCGACCACTTTCTTCTTTCCGTAAAAAGCTTGCGAATCTTGACGTCATTTCAGAAATTTCTGATCGGATCGAGTTAATCGAGCACGCGAATCGAAAGAAACACTGGGGTACGAAGCTTAGAAATTGGCCGAAGGAGAAAGGTGAATCGGTATCAAATCTAAAGTGTTGAAGATTGAGTCATTAGCGTAGCTTCTAGTTTCCTGGCTGTACCGTGAACGTGCACGCAATTATAGGATGCAAACGGATTATAAATCAGTCGCGATCTCTTCCGAACCTGAAAGCCGCCGGAAGTGGCGCTAGAGACTAGATGCTGGAACGATTCTTTGCATTACTTGGCGCGTTCATTGTACAAGATGATCCATTATATTCGGATCGAGCAATGTAGGATCGCATAATTTTCAATACGAATCAACGATAGTTTGATATCGATCATTGATAGTTTAACCGATTCTCTATAAGTAGTAGCAATAAGTGGCGCCCTAAAGCTGACAATAGGACGAATCGATAAATCTTGGCGCCAAGCCTTTCAGCCGAAATCAGAGTCGTACATTTTCCAGTCTCCGTTAAGCGATAAATAATTCAATGGCTATCGTTGGGTGTGCGCGAGCAAACAACGAAAAATATGTGCAACGTGTTGCTCGAAATATCACGGACGAGAGGTCGTATTGTTACGGACTGGTGCATCTTCTTCGTACAAATCGTCTGACCATCCGGGGTCTTTGACTGCGTGACCCGTAACGACACGGATGTCCATTTCGATGGGGTTAAGAAAATCTGACTTGCTTCTAAGAGTCGATGAAGCTTGAAGGTGATCACTCTCCAATACACTTTATCGATCCAATTAAGTCTGCGTTGCAATTCTGCCAATAATAAATATAATTGTTAATCGTAATTCCGCTGAATAGATAAAACATAAAACAGAAACTTGGTTCCAAATTAGTAGTACAGAAAACGTACGCCATTCCTGTCAGGTTCTTCGACGATTCTTCCTTATCTGTACATCCATCTTCGGAAATACCTCTTTCACGTTTCATGGGCAGTTGGAGGATGGTTGTTTCGTGGAATCAAAGCGAAAAAAAAAAAAAAATGAAGAAACGTCCGTCTGTTTCCACGAGAAACCTATGGCGATTCCTGTCTTGTCGTCCTTGGGAGAATCCTGTGACCCGTAGATTCCATTATGCCGATCAACCCCGAGCGGTGGTTCCGCAACTCTGCAGGGCGTGTCCAGGGAGGAAGCGGGAGGCGAACGTAATCATATTTTCAGCATCCTCGAGAATTCTGTAATAGCTTCTTTTTTCCAGTGGCAGATCTGTCGAACGAAAGATCCGATGGAATGCACCATAGAAGGTATCGAGTGGCGCGCTGGAAAGTCTGGAAGCGATCGGTATCGCGTGTGACTCACGGAACATGGCGTTCTTTTTATGTTTCGCGGCGACGCTTTCAATTATCGACGATACAGGAATTTATATACGCCTGCCGCAGTGCTATCGGAAGCGTAAGAACCGATGGAAACGATGGAACGATGGAGCGATGGAGTGTCGTATAAGAATATCTGTTAGTAGGTTTGCATGCCTCCGCGTCGTTATTATCCAAGCCGTTCGCTTCTGATAATCTCTCGAGTCAGAGTAGACGATACGAAATGGACGCGTACATTCTATTCGTGGAAATTTGAGGAAAATGTCTCTTAAACTTCTACGCTGGTTTCATTGCTAAGAAATTTCTTTCCACGCGTTCCGGACGAAAAATCGCACGAGTAGTTTCGAGTGCTCCAACCTTTCTAGTCTTTACTAGACAATGTTCCACTCTCGTTCAACAGCTCGAACAGGTCGAAAAATTCGACCATACTTTTCGGTTTTACGACGCTTAAATTGCCTCTTTGAACAACCTCACGAGCACTCCGCAAGGTTTAGGTCGGCATTTCTCGCGCGAGCTTCGAAACAGTAGAGAGTTAAACGAGAGAAGAAAGGAGAAGAGAGTTTGACAAGAAACGTTCTTCGTGGAATCGCTTCGAGATCGATTCTCGGTAAGAAACGAAAAAATTATGCTAATGCCATCGAGTTTGACGCGATCACGTTCCAGAGAATTTCTTGCCAAGTCTATGAACCGCTTCAGCTATGTCAGTTTATTGCGAATCCGCTTCCGAAGAAACGTATGTGCTATCCGTGGAGGGTTGCTCGATTGCCGTCGTTGTTCTCCATCGGTCATCCGTTCCACTTGTGTCGAAGCCTCCATAATTTCTTTAGGATGCAGAATAGAACGCGACCGTAATGAGTTTTCTTCGCGATCGTTCGAAATCGCTTCAGGATCGCTCGAACGATCCTCTATTTTTGCCGGAACCTGCAATACTTACAGCTAGCCCGAATTCTATAAATTCTATAAATATTGATTTCAATTACTTTTCCTCGACTATCGTGTATTCGTTACATTACGATATCTATTCACCGTCAAATACATTTTTAATCGGTATCGGTTCATGAACGTTCTGCAAAAGCCAATAGAGGAAAAGCAATATGTCATATTTACAAATCGCATTGAACTTAATACGTTTCCGTACTATGCTAACAACCTACCCGGAGCGTCGCCCACGCGCGCGTGGGTGTCCTTAAACCTGAAACGTCTCGTGCGAGAAATACTTTTACATATTCCGTTTATACCGGAAAACATCGTTGCGAGACATGCGTTACTTAGAGATAGGATCTCCGGTTCTTTTAGCGTGCAATGCGAATAAATTGGAGCGAATCGGTTCGGCGAGTCGAGGGGTGTGAGGTTAAATTCCAAGGTCGGTCTAAGGTTAGATCCTTGGAAGTTAGAAGGAAGTAATCGTTCGAGGGAGTTCGTGACACGCTCACATATAATATCTTGCTTTCGTTCCGAACAGGCCGATTGTAAATCGCATCGTGTGCAGCTGATGAATATGTGATTGCACTAAATCGGGTCACTTTATGCAGTTGTATCGTTGCTTCCGCTATTGTGCCTCGAATTACATCGGTTATTAAACTTGCAGAAAGACCGAAGGAAAAATATACTTTAAGAGAAGATGGAAAGTAAAATATTATTCAGCGATTGTTTCCACACGTTTGGAAAATGCGTCCCTTTTTCAACAGGAAGACTTATTAGGATAAAGGTGCGACATCGTGCGAGAAAACTTGATAAAGTTTGTCCCAGGGTACGGCACGTTTTCCTTGAATATTCCCAGGCGAACGGCTATAAATCCAATCACGTGTGAACAGCGCGTGGAATCGCGTTGCCCAAAGCTAAGAAATCCTAGCCAGCGGTTCATTACCTTCTTCTCGATTGTTCGAAGAGGGATCTATCCGCGTTATTTACGCGACACATTCGTCACGGTGGATAGACTTTCATCCTGCAAGGAACGTGACCGTACGATAGAGTCCCCCGCGTAAACTCCGCGTATATTCAGCTGCATACTGGCTGACCTCCTTCGTCTTTTTCTACTTGAGATTCACGTGTGCGTGCCGGCAGGCGGTCGCGTGTCACGCTTTATCGCGTCTCCTCTGGTTTCGCGTTCACGTGCTGAACTCACGCCTGAACCAACTATGTACTCGCGTTAGCCAGGAACGAATTCAGGGATACTGAATGTTGCAAGCAGCTCTCGAGAAAGTTTGAGAAAGAAGCTGAACGTTGGACTGTAGGAAAATTTTTTGGGAATTAATTGGGATTGTGTTCTCGTATTAGGGACTCGGCAATCATTTCAGTTTGTGAGATAAATCAATGCGCTATCGGAGCGTGGAAAAGATACGTTGCGCGAACCTCAAGTTTGCACAAAATTGTTTCCTAAACGATAAATACCTACTTCAGATGGCACGCACATTCTTGGTCATAGGATGATGTTTGCGAAGAATAAATTGGCGTCCCGGTACGTGAATAGGTAATTTCCTAGTCACGTGTGAAAGTACCTTAGGAATCCAGTGCCTGAGCCGGTCCCCTGACCTTTGCCGCTGCTGGTTCTGCTTCCACGAGCTGAACGAAAGAGGCACGAGAATGGTACAGTGTGCGTTGTTAATGATTCTTGAGTATCGCGAATACGAGACTATCTTGAATACAATTTAAATCGAATTTCATTAGAATTTCATTGGAATTTCATTGGAATTTCATTGGAATTTGATACACGATACGTGATACTTCTGCTTTGTTCGACTTTACGAAAGGATTTTCCAAACAAGACATTTGGTAGAGGTATTAAACAATTAGTAGTCTTCAACGATCATTGATCGCACGCACTGTACACATGTAAAGTTGGTTCACCGGTGGCATCTCGACGACCAGTCGACTCTGCGATTTAATGCCGAGGCTCGTCTTCAATAAGGTCAAGACCTGGTTACATACCCTCGATCGTCTTCGTTCCCAATCGGTTTTCATGGAAAGTCGAAAATACACGGCGTTGCTTGAAACGAACAAGTGAACTCGATTCCGTGACCTTTTCCCCGTTTTTCAACGTTTCATTCGCACGCAATAAACGAGATAATAAAAAATTATGCTCTTTGGATACGCGCGAACGTTTTATAGCTCCTTTTATCGACGTTGTCTTTCCGATCGTCATCGTAGAGTCTCTCGTATCCTGTCGTATCCTGTTGAAGCAAACCTCCGGGAAAATAAAATGACCGAAAACACTGGTGTCTTCCTTTTTTGTACAGGATGACGAGCCACCGGAAATCACGTATTGCGTTGTGGAGCACACGGGTACGCTCACGCTTCAAGCGATGACGCCCACCTTGCCGATGCCGGCCGAGGAGGAGTTGAACAAAATGTTTCTTGAATTGGTCGACGAGCTGGACCTGACCCAGGCCAACCGACAGGCGGTTCTGGCACTTCCGGCGAACAAAAAGTGGCAGATATACTGCTCCAGAAAAGGCAACGGTACGTTGGAGAACGGTGGCCTCAGGACTACGGACCTGAGCGGCGATCCCGAGGATTATATTAATAGGTTGAGGACGATAGCAACTGTGAGTATTTTATGATTAATAAAGTATCCGAACTTGATGTTCACGATGAATTATTAATTCCAGAGCCCTTTCCCCGAAGGCGAAGAAGTCTCGAATCAAATGCGACAAACAGAAGCCCTGAAGACCGCTTTAAGGACACAGCCACACAGTTTTGTCATTAGGTTCATAGAACTGGATGGACTCAATGCTCTGCTGCAAGTCCTTGGAACCATGGATGCAGAAGCGGCTAACAGTAACCTCCACACCAGTGTGATAGGGTGCTTGAAGGCGCTGATGAACAATTCGGTGAGATTTAGATGACAAGCTATCTCTGAAAATTACTAAGAAATATGTCTCCAAGTTCTAACGACTTTTACAGAATGGAAGAGCACACGTATTGGCACACCCGACCGCCATCAACACGATATCCCAGTCGCTGGCGACTGAAAATATTAAAACGAAGATTTCCGTTTTGGAAATCCTAGGTGCCGTCTGTCTGGTTCCAGGTGGTCATCGAAAAGTCCTGGAGGCTATGCTGCATTTCCAACAGTATCATTCCGAACGAACGCGATTCCAAAGCATCATAAACGATCTGGACAAAAATTTTGGCATTTACAAGGACAATTTGTCCTTGAAGACTGCTATAATGTCATTTATCAACGCGGTGTTGAATTATGGGCCCGGTCAGGTGACGCTCGAGTTCAGATTGCACTTGAGATACGAATTACTTATGCTTGGTATTCAACCGATCATCGAGAAGCTCAGAAAGTACGAAAACGAGACGCTGGACAGGCATCTGGATTTCTTCGAGATGGTGAGGAACGAAGATGAGAAAGAACTGGCTAGGAAATTCGAAAAGGAACACGTGGACACGAAGAGCGCTACAGCGATGTTCGATTTGTTGAGAAGAAAGCTTAGTCACACTGCCGCGTATCCTCATTTATTGAGTCTGCTGGAACATTGTCTTTTATTACCTCGTGAGACTTCTTTCTTTTGGTTAAATATTTTTTATGCAGGACGAAGAATCATGATTTATCGTTTTTATATCTTTTTCAGTTGATTATGGTTCCCACCCTCAACACTGGCTGCTGTTCGATCGAATCGTCCAACAAATCGTTCTTCAATCGGAAGGAAACGATACAGGTACTATAAGAAATCCTGATGTAGCGCCGATCGAGATCAACGCGAAGGAAATTGTTCACTTGCTCGCAAAGGAAGAGGAACTCGTTGCAGCCAGGAAAAAGGCTGAGGAATTAGAGCGAGAAAACTCCGACATGTCGACCAGATTGGCAAAGAAGGAACAAGAGTTGGATCTAAGGACACAGGAGAAAGTAATTTAACTCATTCAACTCATTCTCTTGCCAAATTAAGATTGTTATTCGTGCTTGTCCTTATTTGTGACTCGACGTACGTTTTCAGGAAGACATAGAGGCCAGCTTGGCAAGGGTCAAAGAACGCCTCGAAAAGGAGACGTCTATGCACATAGAGACGAAACAGAGGATCTCGGAATTACAAGACAACCTCGAGGCGCTATCGCGACAGATAAACAACGAAAAGTCGGAGAGAAAGCGGCTGGAACAATTGGTGGCTTCCGGGAGTTTACCGGATGACGCTAAAGCCACGATTAAGATCGTCGAGGACGAGGTTCTCGAAAAAGTTNATCGAAGGCTTTGACATTGTTTCGCCGATGGAACCAGCCGTGAGCGATACGATGGATTTGTTTCAATTTTATTACTCGACGGAGAGAGAGAGAGAGAGTGAGTACAATCTCTCGCGTGACACTCAGTGCTTCGTGCTCGTGAATAGTAATAAAATTTGTTTGAAATAATGAACGGAACAAGAGAAATTTAATCCACAACTAATGCACTTGCATGCTTTACTTTCAGTTTTATGCATTAAAATTATAGAGGTAGACGTTCGCTTTCTTTAATCACTTTAGTAAACCTTTAATTAGCACAGAATGGTTGCAATTATAACCGGATTAACACAACAATGATGAGACTGAGAACGACTTGGAAGCTTTATTAAGTCGTAGGTCACTTTTGTTCTTCTTCTCCGAAAGCGTGCAGCCTCGACTATGTATCGAGCACGACAAGAGTAATCACGTGCAGCCTGTCTCTGAACGCCGTTCGCAATTAACATTCTCGAATGATGCACGAGGCGGTCCACGATGACAAATCACGCCAGAGTGTTTAACGTCGGTTTTCTAGTGGCGGGAGGTCGTGAAGAATAGCTACCGAGGCCGGATAACCGGTACCGCGAGATTCGACACGATGCTCGCTTTGCTATTCCTTCGACCTCCTTCCGGCCAACCAACTCTGCCTGGTTAATAGAAATATTAGGAAACGCGAATTAATGATGGAACAAATGGAAACTCGCGGTGCTCGAGTAAATGGTCGATTCTAGTTTCCTTCGTAACAAAAGCTTCGGCTAAAAGCCAGGGATCCGTGCACCGTACTATTAATTTTATCGCCAGAGACACCATGTGAATCACATTGAAATAGAATTGAGTCGCGCAGGCGTACTCGTTTAATACTTCGATTCGAATTCGCTCTCATATTCTTTGTGTATCGCTTTATCTAAATATAAATCAGCCGTTGAAACGCTTCGCGATTCTCCGACTCGAATCAAAATTAGAATCTCCAGCCCTGCAAGTTTTCCTTCTAAGGTTAATATCATAATTGCACGCATGATATATAATCGAACGGCATACCTTAATTGGCTGGTCTCTAAGCTCGCGAACCGCTGCGCCGTCGAAACTTATAGTCGAGAACGTAGAAGCCGGTCAAATCGACGCAACCGCGAGATAAATCTTTGATAACGCGTTCTCTATTAACTGGTGGCTCGTTAATCAATGTAATCTCGCGAATAATATCAGAAAGAAGCAAATTTTCAACGGCACGCGGTCCACTGCGCTTTCCCATGGAGCAATTGGTGGTACCAAAGAAATCGGTGTTAAATTTCTTTCGTTTGCTCGTTTACTCGTTTATTCGAAGACTCTTGTCCAAATTTCATAGATTCTAACGTGGTTTTATGGTAGATAGAATCCGACTTGCCGATAATCGCGTGTATATCTGGTAGCTGACAATTATATACAGTTCATGAAGACGAGTTTAAATCTGGTTGACACACATTTCTCACCATTGTCGATAATTGCGCGCTGTTCCATCTGTTTAGACGATTCATGTTTTGAATTCCTAGATGTTACATTATCCATGATGAGTCTATAAGACCGAAGAAAAAGTTTAACGGCTCAATGAACATTATTTTCTTATACAAGGATCGTTTCTTCGGTGAAACTACGCGATTGAGATCATATAGCTACGCTCTTTTCAACGAAACAACAATGAAAATCGGCCGTATCTCTTGCATCGTTACGCTTAAGAAGACAACTCTAATTAAGCCTTTCGAGTTTTCTTAGTTTTCTCTGTCTTCGTTCGAGTAAAAGTTAGAAGGTGACTCCGATTCTTAAATCTCCCTGTATTACATATTAGTAAACTTCACTAATTCAACATAGATGATATATCTACTGTAATATTACGAAAATCTGTCAGTTGATAAGAATAATCGTAATAACCAAGTCGACGTTTTCGCGGTTATCCTCGTTTCGTTTCCACGTATTTTGTGCGTCGATCCGAGCCAAATAAAACTCGAAAGTTCACCTGCGCCCCGCGGAGGCCTCGTTTCGTACGGTCCGAGATAATCGTTGGCAGGAACACGCGCTTTCGAGGCACCTTTTATCGAGAATGCGATCCATGGCACGGAGAAAATCTGGCCGCGTCCGTAGACCTCTCATTCGAGATTTCTCGTGTCCCGGCGATTAATGAAGCGCAGAGTTAATCGGCTCTTTTCAAATGCCATCGATTATATTTCTGTTCGCAGCCCATTTTGCGATTTTCTTTCGTTCCAATCGATGATTGGAACCTGCTTTCTTTTCGAATCGAACGTTGCAGAATGCGTTGCACCATTGATGCGATTATGCAAGCAAATTAGGCCCTTCTCTTTAAGTTACTCCTAGGAGAATTTGTTCCATAATTCACTCGGTTTAGCTTGATCTTTCTATATTTTGGTATTTGTACACGATCGAGTCGAATCATTCAAGACCCGATTCGATGAAATAGTTTCTGCGAAATTGCACAACTTGCTCGTAATACGTTTGAAGCGAAGCTAAGCTATTTATAATCGAGATGAAATAAGTAGTAATTTGGGAACCACTGGTCTATTCGTGTTTACAATTGCGAATCTGTAGCCTGTGACAGGTTGGTGTGTCTCGTAGTCTCACGGGGAAGCGATTTAAGCGATCGTAGATTAAATCGTGCAGCCTTGCCGAGTTTGTTTACAAGAGTATCTCGTAAATCGTCTCCAAGAAACTTCCTGCCACTGAGAAATTTCCATTCTATATGCATTTGTGCGAGTAAACCGACGATCGGAGCAGGTTACAGGTTAGTTCGTAGATACTTTTTTTATTGCTTCGATCGACCCGCATTTCTATAGACACGTGAACTATACCGCGAAACAAATGGTATCAGAACGATTTCCATGATAGAACAAACGAGTCCATCAGGGACACAGGATTTCTACTAGAGGTTCCACTCGACAGGAGAAGAATTTCGCAAAGCAGATAATGTTGCACGTCACGAAACGTTGCTGCGATACCTGACCACCACGAATAGTTGCATGCTAGCGAGCGACAGTTATCTGTGTACAACATTCTCGTTACACGAGGTTCAAGCTAACGGCTCATAGAAGATTACAATTACCCCTGGGCAACGGTTGCTTCAAGAGGTAAAAGTAGCGAGGCTGCCCCAGCTACGTGGAAACGTCGGTCACGTGTAAACTCGGTCAATTAATTGCCAAAAATTAGTCGGAACCTGCTGCCTAGCCATGGATTCGTGCTTTTCAAGAGAAAGGTGTTAAAGTATGGTCATTCGCGTTCGCTGTTCAACGATGCCGTGGAAATGCAGTAACGAGGATGGTCAACGGTGCCATAAATTTGCACGACAGCGTGGAAAGTGGCTCGCAATCGAGGGTCCGCTTCTTTGTGGATCAGCGATATGCAATGAAGCACGAGTAGAACAGGCGTGAATAATTATTTTTAAGCGATAACCGCGTCGCGGGTTTCTTCGCTCGTGTTTTCCTAATATCTGATCGTTGTCAACGTTTTGTCAGATGGTACGGTTGGCATAGCGATAACAGGTGCGAGAGAGTAAAGTAGCATCTGCCGAAAACGACCAGTCACCAGGAACATTGATAACACGTTGTTCCCGATTCTTATCTTCCGCAAAAACTCAAAGTTTACGAATCAACATTACAATCCCACCTACTATCGAACAGAACAGAATTTCAAACACTAGCTTCGTTTCTATCCAATAGTCGTTTATCAGCTCGCATTGTTAGTAAAGGCCGCAAAGATATGCATACCTGTGCGATAACCCGCTGGCAGAAATTACCGGCACTCTTTATTTTTCCGTGCCAGGCGATAAGAAATTCGACGGCACGATAAGGACTGTTTTAGCTCGACCTCGTTGTCGACTCGAGCCTCTTCGGTTCGTCAGCCAAGAGGCAGTCTCGCCGTCTCTGGCGCGCGCATACTCTGGACGTGCAAAAGTGAAATTCGCGGGTAATTACGAACACGATTACAATCGATATCGTGTCGCCATCTTGGGCCACTTTTTCGCCCTATCTTTCATCGAAGAAAAAAGGGCTATCGTCAAATTTACCTCATGTCTTCCACCGGTCAGCACGAAGACATCGAGTCCTGTCCAGAACCCGGCCAGGGCACAAGTACGTCGAGATTCTTTGCTGTATGTGATTGCTTATTATGATTAAATGCTCGGTTAAAAGTTGGTTAAGGCATATGGGAATTGGAGGAAAAATATTCAAATTACGATGAACAGTTGAATGAACTTCGTAACACAGTTGACAAACTAGTCATCGTTACGACACTGTCGTGCAAAAGCTATGTTACGTTAGTAACCTCCGTAACAAGTTACCCTACCTGTTTTTTTTAATAACCATTCTGTTCCGTAAGAATTCATATTGGACAAAACAGAGTGAAAGTCAATGCTCGGTTTTTCCTTTCGGAAACGAGCAATTTCCGCGATGAAATGCGACTTCGAGACTTCCGGATTCGATTCTCTGTAGAGTTACTTA
>SMSQ01021641.1:0-11998 GCA_019453375.1 Ctenoplectra terminalis | reverse complement strand
CCTTGAACAGTTACGACCAGTTAACCTCAATTCTCGTCAACCAAACCTGTTTTCGCTCGCTTAGTCGCTGGCAATTTCATCCGCTCTCGTCCCGCGGTTGTTTCTTTCGCGTANCGTCAACCAAACCAGTTTTCGCTCGCTTAGTCGCTGGCAATTTCATCCGCTCTCGTCCCGCGGTTGTTTCTTTCGCGTGGATTCGTCGCCATCGCTGAGGCGCGACAATCTCGGGAAAAAGAGATCTCGAGAAGAATTTCCCCTGAACAATGCCGAGAGGGTGCGAGAAACTAACGGATGGGGGTTGGAAAGAAAAAAAAACGGACCGAGAGAGAGATGATAGAGGAGTAACGAACGACTCGAGCAGGCAGAAGCCACGATCCAGAAAGGCAAGCAGCGCGAAATCGTCTTCTTGGCTCGTGAGACAAAATTAACTGAATTGGTTGCGCATGAGTGGACCCTTCTAACGTAGGAGGCAGCATGAAAGCCTGGGATGCTACGGGAAACCGGCTCGAGTGGAGATGTTTTGAGATGTTTTGAGAGTATTTGCGAGAGTAACGCGGAAATATATCGCTACGGTTCCTGACAATATATGCAAATAATACGGTCATCCGTTTTGTTCCGTCCATGTCTCTGAGCTTTATTTTCGTTCTTTCAGCCCGAGACGTATGGAGTGTAAGAGGGGTGTTGTCGTGAATTGCGGGTTTCTTAGAAGAACCATTTCCACGAGCGAGGACATTAATTCAACAAAAATTTGCATGAAATCTAATCGATAATCTCGTTTAAAGAATTTACCGTAGAACTTCTTCCTGACATTCTAATCGAACTCCGTCAAACATTTTATTTTCTCTGTTACTGGCACAGAATCTTCGACCGTGTAAGAAATACACCAATAAAGGTAACGATGGAATGAAAAAGCGCGTGCACGCGAGAAAGAAAAGGCAGGCACCTTTCTTCCGGAACGATGAAAATATTTCTCGTAATTTCTTCGTCCTGAAACGATGGTTTTGCATAATCCCAGTCGACGTTGCTTTTTTAAGTGGTTTGCGGGACAAGCACGAGGCCACTCGACCTCGCGTCGTAACCCGACGCCCTACTACCGTGCTTGTACTCTAACACGATGAAAATGCAAATTCGATCGGTATCGAGCTTGCGAAACACTCCCTTCCTCCCCTTCACCCCTTCTCTGGTTCTCGAATGAAATTTATAAAATTTTGGAGAAACCGTGCGACCGCTTACTCTCGGGGGGAGCTTATGAATTTTACATCAAACATCGCACAGCCATGCTTTACGCTCTAATTTGATATTCAAATAAATTATCCTTCCTTTTGTTCGATCGATCGCGCTTCTATGACCGATATTTCATTTTTGAAAAAAACATTTCTCAGGTCTAGATTCTTTATCTTTGAAATGGTACAAGTTATTCGCATTAGTAGCGTGTTTCACCGAAATTGATTACCTTTCCCTGTTCGAACGAAACACGCGAGAAAGCTTTTTTGTTTGAACATCTCTCGAAGCTCTTCGTCGAAATCGATTGGTTCACTCATCTTCTCGCGGTTCGAGTAAAATATTCCGATAAACCGTTTTTCATTCGCGTTTTCCTGGTACATTTGCAATCCGCAAATATATCCGCTTGGCCAAGAATAATTTCTCCCCGTCGTCCTGTCTGGTATTTTCCGACGAAAACTCCGCGATACGCAATGGCGAGTGGCGTTAAGAAGATGCGATACTCCTCGGTACAAACCGAGGCAGATTAAATTTCCATTGCAAATTTCATTCGATACGGCTCTTCAGCTACGTGACGATTTGCCTCATCTCCGAAGCTGTCTTTCATTTATGCAACGACCGACGAGACGCGTCGTCAAACACTCAAACGCAGAAAGTAATTCACGTCAAACTGCTTATCGATTTTTCCTCCATGATGGTCTTTTTATAATCAATCCATAGAGATCGTATAATGAATCGGATGCTCCTTGGATGATTCCTTTTCGATAATACGGAAAATTCTATTTACAATAATACCACCTAATTCTATTATGTATTATACGCTATGCTAAAAGTAAAAAGCATGAAAACTTCGAGAAAATTCGTCCTTGTTACAAAAATATTCTTGCAATTATCCTTTATGTACTTATTCTAAATTAAATATGATTTTTCTATCTTATTGTATCATAAGAACTGAAGGAAGCAATTACACGACTTGTTTTAGATAGAACACTCTGACGTAGTTGAAACAGGAGTTTCTCGTAATATAATTTTTGTGAATACCTGTGAAGTAACTTTAGTTAAAAAATATTTCACCTTCAATATCATTGACGTCGTGTATTTTCTGTACTTAATTATTTCTCATACAACATCAAATTATAAAAGGCTGAAACAGTTTTTACAACTTCAAATGGAAACACCTACCCCATTTCAAATTAAATACAGTTTTTAAATGTATCGTTTCTCAAGGTATAAATTCACCAAACCGCTATGAACCTTCAATCGTGATTGCCTATCGTGAAAAAAGATTCAAACAAATAATTTTACATTTAATTTCACCGTTTAATTTCCTACGCTTTGAACTTTCAATTACACTCATCCCTTCCTGTATCGATGGAAAGCAAACTTTTAATTGGAGGGAAAAAAAAAAAAAGAAGACAGAGGAAAAATCCATGTGTTTTTGCCAATTTTTCTTGCGAACGAGTTAAATTAGTCAGCCGCCATAACGATCTAGTTTGCTGGAAAACGAACGATAACGAGAAGCTCAGTTATCGATTAGCGTTACTTGCTCGAAGCTCGACACTCGTTAAGGTAACAGGCACCCTAAAACACTTCTTGATACGATTTGGAACGTCACCGGTACGGTTATTGGGATTTCAAAATCATAGTTACTTGTTTTCAACATAGTCTTCGCGTAGGCGGTTATTTTTGTTTGTATCATTATCTATTATTTTAAAAAGTTTGATTTTTCTCCTGTTTATATTTTCGATGGACAGATTTAACACAAAAACTGATTTTAGATTCCTGTACATTTGTATTTCGATATTGCTGTCCAAACGATTCAAACAAACGTGTGAACAAAAATATTTGACGAACTTTGATAAACACAATCGCAGACGAGTCGCAATTATTTTTATCTCAATTAATTTTATTGCTATTCGTACAGTCTACGAAACTTTCCTTACTATTGGTCTAGATTGTACATATTTCTTGATTAGCAATTGAACGGAACAGAACGTTAAAAAAATATTAAAAATGTTAAACAAAAATTAATAAATATACTAAAATAGTAAACTAAATAGTAAACTAAAATAGTTGAATTAACAAGAAAATTAATCCAGTAGAATCATGGAACCAAAATTGAAACCCAGATTTTAAATCTGTCCTATGCTAACCTCCTCAACCCAAACATCTTAGCAACAAAGTTTCTTTGAATAAAAACGCGACTGCATGCACTTTCGTACACGGTAAAACTAACCCCGAAAACAGTTTCCTCTAAACAAGAAACCGAAACGTAGAAAACACAAGACAGGGTACTCCAACCTGGACGTAAATAGAACGGGACCGCTTGGATCCCGAAAATCGAAGGATCGATGGCGCGTCGAAAAGAGATAAATACAGTGCTGCAACGGAATCATAAATAACGCCATTCGGTGCCGGTGGTGCTGGATTTCGTCGCCACCCCGTGGTCCCGAACGCCCTCGAAATCAATACCGAAGTATTTCTACATCCCCAACCGGCAGGATATCGCGGAGCTCTCGTAATTTTAGATTCGCGAAGATAGAGATGGTTGTTCAGTCGCTTCGACGTCGGTTACGAAGTCGAAAGGGAGAGAAATAAACGCCTGAGATACGGGGATGGTTCTTCGTGCCACTCCCGTCTCCAGATCGTTTCAGGCATATTGTATGTGAATCGATGTAAAAAGTTTACGAGCAGACCCGTCAAACGGCCGGAAGCACGGCGAAGCCGGTGGAACCGGTTTCCTCTCGGGATAGGTGAATAAGGGCATAGAAGCTGGACGGTTGGCAACGGGGCAGGGAAAATGTAAAATGGCCACGTCGATGAATTCCCGTGGCATGGTGGATCGAGAAAAGAAACCCGTAGCCCATTCAAACATCGTTTTCCCCGATAAATAAGCTCGAGGCTAGCTATCATTTTTCTTTATCGCGCCGCGGTGTGAGGACGGACAATCTGGCTGGATCCTAGCAAAGCTTTATTTACGGTTAGATGAAAGATTTATCCTCGAATTGATTTTCCGCGTGTTCGATTGGATTAATTTTCGATACGGCTAGGGGTCAGTTTGATGGCCTTTGTTTCCTTCCGTTCGCTTCTTTCGCTTCCGTTCCGGGCTGCCTGTTGAATGGTGGGTTCTGCAACCCTGAGCCACGCTGTCTTAACTACGATTCCTATTGATTTGAACCGTTTATGAATCGGAAGACTGAAGGTTAGGAAGTCAGTTTGCAGATTCGATGTTTAGTGGCGGGTTAAAGATGAAAGGAAAAGGATAGGAAGCGTTTCGTCCGGGGCCTGCTAGTGGACTCGTCGGTAAGGCATCCTAGCAGGCCCGCTGCCTTAGACGCGGGGATGTTGAAGTTAGGAGAGGGATCGGTATAAGTACTAATCGTACTGTTTTCGAGGACTTGCAGGAAAGTCGGTCTTGTAGATCTCTCTGGTGGTTGAGCGTAGGAGGGCCGCCACAGATGGATGCAAGATATTGTCTTTTTGATCGCGATTTAGAGCGCCGAATGGAGTTTGCCGCTGCTATGTAGAGTGCTCACTGTTGATCGATACGCGGGCTGAAACGTGTTCAAGAAATACGTACGCTCAATTTCTTGCTGGTAATCGATGCTACCCGTTAGCGTGGTCGACAATTTCAAGCTCTCCAGTAACGAAGGGTAAGCTCGGACTACTCGCCGTCGAGCATCTCGTAACGTAACCTCAACCATCAGGAATGCATCGCACTGGGGACCCCTAATGCCCGGACCAATTTACTTATCGGAGATTTCGCAACGATCCGAACTTCTACACACAGACATAAATACACGTACCCATTCTTCCTCTAACTCTCCACCTTTGCCACAGAAACTCGAGGATCGTTTTTCTACGCGTCGTACAAGATTCAGTCGCAGGGTCGAAAGCGGATAGCTCGGGGAGCAGAGAATGTTCCGAAAGCGGCGCAGCTATCTCGGCTATCTAAGAGACGTTTAAGCAAAAGTTGTGAATTTGAATTTTAAAGCAGACTCGGGTCCGCTGCTCACCAACGGGGTTCCTGCTCTTTCTTCGACGACCAAGCCGCGTCGTCGCTAGATTGAAAGATTCTCCCGCGAAAGCTCACCCTTCCGCTTCCGTCACCGAGCGTTCGTGTTTCTCTCTGGGCAACGCGAATGTTTTACGAGCCGGCTTCGAACCGCGAGCAATAAAATGTGAGAATTTAAGAGAAGGAATACTCGTGGCCGAAGTGCGACGAAATTTAATCGATTTTAATGGAAGAGTCGCGAGGAATGTAGAAACTTGTACGGTTGACGGTAACGATACGGGTGAAGAGAGAGGAAGTTTGGTCTTCTTTGCTTCGTTTCTCATCGTTAAAACTATCGGCGATTTAAATATATATATATATATTTTTTTTTTGGTTCCACAGAAATACAAATGACAATTATATAAAAAGATATAAATACAATATAACGGAGGCGAAGATCCGTCTATATTTTTTACAGAAAATCACAGAAATTTTCCGAAGATATACAACAGTGAATTTATAAAAATAAAAAAAATTAAAATATGACCTCTCCACTTCGAATTCGGGTCTTCGAGCACGCGAAGTGAAGTACTCGAAGAGTCGCAACAAAGTCAAGAAGGAAGAAAGGAAGAGTTGAGGACAAACTCGAAATTCCCCGAAAATAGCTGATGAACCTGGTTCGCGGCTGATCTGTTATGAAACGACATTATCCGCGCTTAGTCGGATTTAATGAACCGTCGATGGAGATAAACGTGACACAAGTATCACGATTAAACTCGTATTGCTCTCGCGGCACCGTTCCCAAAATATTGGTCACGCGAGTGACTCTGTGTTCGTCGCGAAATTTTCTATCAATGCGTATATTTACGCAGGTTAAAAGCCTGTTTCGGGTAACCGGCGAGTATTGTTGCTCGCAAGAGAGTTCGTCTCGACTGCTCACGAGGCGAGAGAATGTTCGAGGAAATGAGTTTTAGGTTTCGAGCGGCCAGTCGACCCCAGAAGTCAAGTTTGAGATTCTAGTTCCATGGGAATTCGATCTGTGTACCTCTTCTGCTCGAGCGTACTGTCAATTTGTTCAATCGTGAAATCACAGTAGTAGCTTCCAGTATTTGGCAAATTGTTTCCCTCGTTTAAAGAATGTCGATCTCTGTTTGCCTTTAACGATAGCGAAAAGTGAGATAGGGACAATCTTTGAGAAAATTTAACAACGATCTGTCTATTAGATGCAAATAAGGCAAAGGTGAAAAGTAATCGGAAATTATGACAACCAGCGTGGCGATAATTTGATCTGTTTTAAGAAATTGTGTATACCTTTCCTAAAGATAAGTAACGTAAAAGGAGAAGTAAGATAGGATCGTGCAATTAGTCATAAAAGGAAATCTCTCATAGAAAATTTTAACGTAAGGATGGTGTTTGCTCCACGATTTCTAACTATAGAGATCGTACCTCTGTTACTTCGTTCTTGGAATTACATTCTGACGTGTTTATCATTAAAATATAATTTTATTACCACGTTATTTAATATTTTCTTCTGCAATTAAAATCGAACCTAACGAAACCATCTGGTAACGTGAAATCCTAAAATTGTAAATTAAAAAAATCTCTGTGTCAAGATCTTCTCATGGATCTTAATTACCCTATGTATAACATCGATATATTATGCATTTTCGGAAAACCAAATATATTTCGCATGTATTTCGTTTTTCTAAAAATCTAATAATTTTCCACATGGCAAGTGTTCCGTATGAATTTCGTTTCAAAGCGAAACACATCGCGTTCCCGTTTGTACGAGTTCCAATTTCGTATGAGCTCCTTTCGCTCCCCTTTGTCCTCGATCTTTGAATTATAATTTCGTATCTCTGCGGCGACGCGTGTCAAAAGGAAACATCGCAACTAAGGACAAAGCCCAACGGTCGTTCAGCGCGAAAAGATCGGAGAAGTTTCGCAACGAATAAAAGGCTGGTTACGAAGCAATGGAACGCGCTCAATAGACCTGAGCCATAATTAAATTAATCCGAGCCCATTGTGACTGCTCGTCAACCGGTCCAGTCGGCTATTCTAGTTTCAATCATTCGGTTCGCCTCCACGCAGACGCGAATTCTTTGTCATCAAATAACGCTTTCGTGGAATTTAATAAAGAAGTTCGGTTCAACTGAACGAACTTCAATTCGAGGCATATCCGCATGGCTGTTATGTTGAATTGAGAATAAACGTTGCGGTAAACGCGACTGTTAGGGTAGGATTTAAAAAGTGGCACGAAACTGAACAATTGCGTGGAATTAAAATGAAGATTTAACATTTGAATGAAATCGTAACTATATCTGTTGGTAGTTCAGCAATCTGTAAATTAATACCATTTTATTGAAATATTTTGTTATATCGTGAATGATGTTGAACTATCAGAGTTTACATTTTAGCTGCAAAATGTATTTTTTGGGGGTTTTTTTTTTTTTTTAGAAAAGTTTGGGTATCTCGTCAAAATTGCAAAAATTTAATCATAGATCGACATTGATATGATTTTATTGCAGTCTATTTTGTAGCGATGCATTTTTCAAGAAAAAAATAGAAAAATTCCTCTCTTGTGGCCTGAAAAATATGGTCGAACTCGATCGTTGGAAAACTTCGCCTTTGGCGAGATAATCTTTACACCTCATTTGTCTGTGAAATGACTCAAGTTTCCTCTTCAGCATCAGTTCGTATCTTTAACGACAGTGCGGATAATTAGGTGGTCTATTTTTGACGGGTCGGTTTGTGTGTCTTATCTCCTATGACTATGCCACAAAAGTTGAAATAGCTAAGATTCATGATAAGTGCGCAAAACTTTCGAGAACTTCGAAACTGCTGAATTAGTCGAAATTGCACGAAAGAAACAAAGAACAATCTATATAAGCGATTAAACCACTTACATTAATTGTAAATGGTAAAACTTGGACGATATACTGAAAACTATTACAATGAAGCAAAAGTGTTAGCTTTTAGTTTATTGTAATTAAAAGGTTGTCAAGAATTCAGCAAACTTTATAGTAATAAAATATTTCGAATGTATTAGGTTGTCCCGAAAGTTCCTTCCGTTATCTTCGCGCAATGCTTTTGTCTAGCAATGTTTAAATAAACATTTAGTCTTATTTGTTAAACCAGAGATGGAGAGGAAAAATAGCGCAAAACGAATCCTGTATAAAATAATAATATATCGTAAAACATAAAATATTATGTATCCATTACTTATTAATAAAACGAAAGAAACTTTTGAGACAACCTAATACTAAATAAAGTTTTTATTTTAGAAACGGGTGAATAAATATAATTTTTATATTATTATGTTTGAATAAATTTTATCAACGTTCTTGTATATTGTAAACATTACATGTTCTGTCATGTTTCTCGATTAATAAAAATAAATGACAACGGTTGCCCTTCTTTGTAAGCACATCCTATCGAGGACGACTCGAAATTAAATTACTTTCGGAATGACGTTCAAAGCTTTGCATAATGCGCTATATGAGAAATCGTCATGAAAGGTGCGTCATTAAAACGTCGAGGAGTCACGGGAAACGTCGAACGCGCTGCTCTCGAAGCAATTCAACTTCCGCGACCGTTAGTCGGGAAGAAGCTGCTGCACAAAAGGGCGCGCGGAAACGAAAGCTTTCTTCTCTTTTAAAAGATCAGCATTCTTCGAGCACCGCCAGAAAGATCTCTGGCGACCTCGACTGTTTTGAAATTTTAAATACGCCAACGCACACCGAGACGAGCGTTCTTCCTCTTGTATTATCAATGTAGAATGTGGATTCTTGTTTGAAAAAGAAACCAAGGTTGTGTAAATTAATTCGTACATTATTTATTTTGCAGTGTATAAGTAGTATTTTTATATGCAGTATGTTAATTTATATAATGTTTATATACAGAATTTATTCTGAAATTCAAAAATTTAAATATTCGAAAGTTTAAAAATTCAAAAACTTAAAAATTCAAAAATTTAAATATTCGTAAATTTAAAAATTCAAAAATTTAAATATTCGAAAGTTTAAAAATTCAAAAATTTAAATATTCGAAAATTTAAAAGTTTGAAAATTTGTATATCCGAAAATTCAAAGATTTGAGCTTTCAAAAATGTGAATTTTTGAAACTCGAAGGTTTAGGAGATCCAAAGTGGAATTTAATGAAAATTCGATTTTACACTTCTTTAAATAGTGTCTACAAGATACAGTTCTCGGTTTGTATTTATTGCTAGCAGCACATTAAAGAATTTAAGAACACGATATAAACGACACGCAATTAACATTATTTCGAATCTCTGAACAAACGTGCGATGACTTATAAGATTGCCACGATTCTCAGGCATCTGTTATAAACCATGATGTGTCTTTCTTTTTGTCAAAGCATACATTTCGAAGCAGTACGTCAAAACAACAAAATGATCGTGACAAATCATTCCATAAATAAAAAGTAACAATTATTTTACTTGTGAACAATTTCGGATCTATTAGTTACATTTCATTTATGTAACATCTACATCTGCTCGGTGTCTTCGATGTCGCGACGGTGAAGATTAGGCGAGCACGTGGCTAAATTCAATATTTACGCGAGGCGTCCGCGCGCGTAATCGTGTCGCAATTAAGAGCAACGAAATTCAATTATGTACTCGCCTGTTCTCGTCCATGTGCTGTAATTAGCGGGGAAAACTCGTAGAAAACGAATCGTGCGGTTAGAACGTCTGCCAAAGTGATAACAAGCCAATTACATCTATGTTTCGCCTTTTCGATGACTCCACGTGTTATTTGCAGAAACAAGTTTCCTTCAAAGTCTTTATCTCTTGGCGCCAACATAGAACATAAAACGAGTTACTCGGTAAATAAATTATGATTGTAAATCTTTTGTTGTAAATTATATCGTGATATGGAGCCAGGTAAAGGATGAATCGCAATTTTCAAAAATTTTCGTTTTAGAGGAACGTACAAATTTCAGAACAGAGGTATTAAATCAGGCAAATATTTATTTTTAAAAAATTGTTGTTATCCGTGTTTCATTGGAATCATGCTATCTATATTTTTACGTTACGCCAACAATCGGATGATGTCAAATATTGACAAGTATTTTATATCTTATTTTCTTAATAAATTCGTCTCGTTCTTAAGGTAATTACTTCATCTTCTAAAATTATACTTATTGTTTACAGTTAAAAAAACAGGTGGTGTGGTGTTAAACAATAGAAATGATTAATACGAGAGTTAAAAGATAAAACTCTTTCCTTTTCCCGGCGAGAATAATAATCTTCAAATATCCGTGAACGTATTGTAATTCAGAATAAAGGAAGTGTCATTTAGCTTGCAGTTTTCATAACCGTGCCGTTTTACCGAACAATTCTACAAGTAAATTAATTTCTCTGTTTTTGTATTGCTCTCCTCTTGAAGCAAGACAATTGCCTCTTTTCCGGGAATGACGCTTTTTCATCTCGAAACTACACAATATTCGCTCTCTCCGGGATAATTTTCAATAAAATCCTTCAACTTAATAAATTAAAAATATTACGACAGAGCGACCTGTTCATCGACACGATCGTGCGTTCGTTAAACACGCAAAAAAGTTGTTAATTTAGCCAAACAATTTTTATCGCTTGGTTTAATAATTTTGCGCGTACCTGAAATTACTGTGCCATTGGGAGAACTGTTTAGGGCGATGTGATAAATTAAACGTATATTATACATTGGAAATATTTTCTATTTTTGAAAATATCAAATATATTATAAATTAAAGGTGCTGTTAAATGATAATTTGAAATGAAATTGCAGAAAATTAAAGCTTCAGAAATTTGGTACTTTCTTATATTAATTTATTTGGTATTTGTTATAATAAACATGTTTCTTGTATTAATTTATTTGGTATTTATTATAATAAATATGTTTCTTGTATTAATTTATTTGGTATTTATTATAATAAATATATTTTTTGTATTAATTTATTTGGTATTTATTATAATAAACATATTTCTTATATTAATTTATTTGGTATTTATTACAATAAACATAAGCGTATCCAAGTGTATTAAATATATTTTTTAGTTAATAATTTAAGATACAATATTTTTATTTTTCTGTATTTCTATTCGCTATATAATATAGCCCCCACAATCCTCGTTAGAACCAATAACAAGCTTTCCATGCAGAATGTTTTGAAAGTATACATGTACGTACATATATACTGTATAGATATATTGCACAGCGTTCACGATCCGCTCGAATTTTATTTATGTCGTTGCGTTCGATTTTGTTTGAAGGAATTTTTTAACGGTGTGCTGAAAAACGAGAAAACAAGCAACGCGTTAAAATAATAAACAAGTTTGGTAATTGTTCGAGACAGCGGTGAAATCAGCGGTCTTTCTTTTTCTATCGAAAAAGTTTGGTACACTGCATTAAAGTTCATTCCCGAAGTTTGCTCTGCAACTCGCTAAAAGTGGCGAACAGTTTGAAACTGTATCCCCTGGTCGAACTCGGAAACACTTACCGACCGTTTTACAGAGAATCTTTCCCTGACGTTTCGAGATTAAAAATCGCAAAAGGAAAATAGATGACCGATTCGATGGTAGTTCGATCCGCTTGCTGCGATTTCAATTGCTTTTTGATTTACGCGTGGTAGAGAGTGATTAATGCACTTTTGATACAAGTTTAATAACACGGTTACAATTAACAGTCTTTAACAACGCGAATGATTAATTGGTTTCAATATTGAATTTACTAATGGTTTCAGGTTCATCACGGGTTACTTTTATTTAAAGTTAACGAGAAAATA